>JABACO010000015.1:7841038-7912723 GCA_013339895.1 Ephydatia muelleri
TCCATTTTCAAAATGGCTCATAAATAAAGCCCTGTATCCTGCACTACGAGTATAAGTAGATCCTAACGGCTAAACTTGTTTTCTTTTCATCTGTGATCACACGCATGTTCTGGTGTTGGTCGTTACGCTGTACTTAGCTATGCGCAAAAGGAGCGAAAGTACCACAAAAGTCTGACAGCTGTAACTTTTCTTGCGCCTTTATAAATACCCACGGAAAAAAAAAAAAACAAACAAACAAAAAAAAACGAGAAGAGCTCACTCTCTGATCAGTCAGAATTCGTTGTTTTCTCAGGGTGCCGCGAGCCCTGTCCGTGGTGGAAAATAAAGAACACAGTCGGTGCTATCTAATTATGAATAATGCGCGAGAAATAGGGTAAAAGGCTGAAAATTGGAAAGCTACGGTTCAAGTGGCTAACAGCTATCTCATTAAAAGTTGACACATCCAAAGCTAGTAACTGTTATGCAGATCTTGAGGCCATTTACAACCTAGTTTTCATCATGCACGCGTGTTCCGGTACGTTGCGCGTAGTGCCTCTACTAACACTCGGCCCCACCAGCACACTGCGTTCATAAATAGCCTATGGAACCCCACCACAAATGCCGATTAGTGGACCTCTGCAGGGTATGTGGTACAAACTTCACATCAAAGGGAAGGACAAGATACCAAAGCTAGAGCCCATATACCAGTGCAACGCCTACACTGCATGAGGAAGGATCAAAAGGAGATCCACCCACAAATGTTATCTAAGAAGAACTGTGCTCCGCTTCCTATGATCACAAGAGTGCTAATGCCATCTTTGTCAGCAAAACAGATCTTGTCAATGACAGATGCAGTAACATGTCCAATTTGTTTGGACATACACCAACCAATAGAGCTACCATGCCATGCATGCCTAGGTTTGCAGTCACGGTCTTGCTGAATGGATTTGGGTCACTGTATGACTCAAGTGCCTTAGACACACATACTATTCAGCATTGAATGCAGAAGATGGCCCAAATTCATTCATGCACTGTATCAAGTAAAGAAGGTGTGTTTTTCTCCTTTGAAGCAGATGTGGCATGTGGTGTTTAACAGCATCAACAAATTCTTTGGCACACACTTTGCCACTCAGTACTCAGATGTGTTGCGTAGAATTCACATGTAGGGGATCTGGAACACCTGAGATGCCTGTTGAAAAAATTAAAAAGAGTTCATGCGGTACCTTAGATACACACCACAATACAGCCTTCTGTCCTTCATCTAGTTAAGGACTGGTAATAGAAATGGCCATCTGTGCCCAGGCTTTTTGGCAAACATTCCAGTAAAGCTTCACCTGCATTCTGAATGTGTTAAAAGCCCTTAGTCTTGCCAATATCTCTTTCTTCTGCCTGGCATCATCATCGGCATAACCTCCAGCAGTAGATATTTGATTGCACCTAGCACCAAGGTATGAAGAACTTCAATGGGAGTGCTCATATTGAAAGGGGAAGCAATGAACAATACATCATTATGCTGATGTATGTGAAGCAAAGGGTTTTCATGCTTCCTTTCACTTTTCAACTTAGTCTCATTCTGTACACTGAGTGCATATAATTTGCCACAGAGCACTGCTTATTGTTCTCAGCTCATATACCACATCAGGGTTAACAGCTCATATACCACATCAGGGTTAACAGCTCATATACCACATCAGGGTTAACAGCTCTATCTGTCTGGATAGCATACACAGCAAATTCAAGCTGGTCTACAATCATAACAGAGCCAGCAGAACATTACAACAGTAACACCCACCAGATGATCACAGAGTTGTGAGGCCATTGGGTTGTCACAGACAATGCATAGCAGTGGAGCAACTATACCACCAGATAGACTTGGGGTTTAAATTGCCATATGTTTAAGGATATGCGGCACAAGTATTCTTTTCTCCCTGAGGAAAAAAACATTGAAATTACCATTAACAATGAGCAATATCATACCATTGGATGCGGACTGTTTACCAGCAAGTACACAGAGCGTAATCTTCGAAGGAAAAAGAAAATAACTTCCATTGCTTTGCTCAGCCTTACCATTCATCTCCTCGAAAAGGTCTTCAAGATCAACCATGTATCTTCAGCTTCGTTCGCATGCAATGTTAGAATCACGCCGTACATATCTTCTGATGTTTCTGAATCATGAGTTCAGCCGTTCGGTGTACTGGTAGATAGGGTGAATTGGAAGGCTTTTAACGAATAATTCGTGAGGACGCCCAGCGATGTGCTGTCCGTACTTTAAGGGGTAGGGAAACGTCTGATTGCATGGTTCAATTTATAGGGGAGCTATTTGGCAAAGATCGAACACAACGCACAACTTGTCACAGCATTTACACATACTTACCGCGGTGAGCTTTGACATGCATGATGTCCAATGGGACACTGAGAATCAATATACAGGGACAACATTTACATACAAAGGGCCAACCGTATGGGCCCATGGGAACGCAATGCATGTACAAATGAACAATCGTATATAGGGACACGAGGTACCTGTGTGTACAAAGGACCAACCCTATGGGGATCGGATGCACAAATAGAGGACCAATCCTATAAGCACACGATGCATGTACAGTTGTCCATCCTATGGGACGCTGCATGTAGCTACACATGTGAGGGTTTTATGTCATGCATGTAGGAAGAACCATTTATATGGTAAACCCAGGCCAGCCTGCACAGAGGAGTTGCTGTAAGGAATGCTTCGGCAACAATGCAGGTAAAAAACTAAGAGAGTGGTACAGAAGCTCAGTACATAAACCCACTCAAAAAGTGGAATAGATCCCGTGCATGTGACAAAGTGTGGCTTGAAAGTGGTTCATCATCAGACTGGTTTATTGGGTACCACCTAGTATACTGTACGTGAGTGAGGATGTCAGCTGTGCATAAGAATATGCCATACGATGGGGTACAGGTTTTATGTACACAACAATGCAAGTGTGTGCACAAGTGTATAAGGCTGTGCGAGCCAGCATGAGTGCATGTTCATGTACTATGCGTGAGCTGAAAATTGTGAAAAATAAATAAAAGACCGATGTCATTGTAAGCGTAGCTGAGTGGGCGTGACAAGAATTTTAGCAAGGGCAATACTAATAGCAAATTGAAGCTTTATTACACGACTAGAGGATGATGCAAGTGCCTAGCAAATAGCCTTACTCGCGTCGTGTTGAATACTGCCACCCCGCGACGTGGGAGGCGCAGAATACTGCAATGATTCACTCAGATCCATCAATTTGGTACGATTGTCTTGCGAAGTGAGAAGTCTTCTTTTAATTCACCGGTATAAACTCGCTGCCTGCATGGGTGAGGCAAAATTGTTGCGAACGGCTAGCTTAATTTTAGGCGAAGAACAAAGAAGGTATCGAAATTTATTGTGGATTGGTAGAATGGAACACGGGTTGCATACAATAATGGCGCTCATCGAGCAGGAAAATGCATTAACTTTGCACAGCTGTATCTCCGTGACGGATAACTTAAAATTTAACGAACCGAAAAACTCAATAGCGACCCTCTACGTACACACAGAATTTGGACGCTCCTACCTGAAGATGTGGTAGTTTCGAACTCCATGGGTAATCGAGTCTCATAACGTCGACACGGAGCTTGTGCAAGACACCAAAATACACAGAAATGGTGTGTTATGAAGTGTTGAAAATAGAAAGTCGATAGAATTTACCGTTCCGAAGTTATAGCGATTTAAACGTAAGGCATTCTTATAACAATTTTTATAATATGCATGCACTACGTCCGGAAACGATCCCATATGTTACAGATATGGCTGTGCAGGGTCGTAATTAGGTTATGATTATAAATAATCTATGTTATACAAGTAAATAAAAACATTCTCTAACGAGAAAGTTGTTGGTATATAGGATTGACCAATGGTGGTGTAAAAAGCACAGCCTGCCAGTACATTTACAATAATTCATTAAAAAATAATTCGTACCTTACAGTGATATGGCTGCACTTGGCACTTGTATTGATTCTTGCTACATAATTTGTGCCTTTTGATCCTTCCTGTTGCACTGGTATATGGGCTCTAGCTTTGGTATCTTGTCCTTCCCTTTGACTATGCGAAGTTTGTACCACATACCCTGCAGAGGTCCACTGATCGGCATTTGTGGTGGGGTTCCATAGGCTATTTATGAACGCAGTGTGCTGGTGGGGCCGAGTGTTAGTAGAAGCACTACTCTACGTACCGAACACGCAAGCATGATGAAAACTAGGTTGTAAATGACCTCAAGATCTGCATAGCAGTTACTAGCTTTCGATGTGTCAACTTTTAATAAGTACTTCAATATTTGACGTACGTGTACCGAAAAAGTGGTAACCGAGTAAAAATTGTGACGGAAATGATGGATTGAAATTGTACGGGACATAGAAACGAAGGCTAGTTTGTATTGGTTTGGTAGCAAG
The DNA here is from genome assembly GCA_013339895.1 of Ephydatia muelleri. Lineage (NCBI taxonomy): Eukaryota > Metazoa > Porifera > Demospongiae > Spongillida > Spongillidae > Ephydatia > Ephydatia muelleri. Next base: position 7,845,461 of record JABACO010000015.1, read on the forward strand.
AGGACTCTGCTGTGCCTTTCAGGTAGGATACTAAATTATCTAAGCCTTTGTGCAGTCAAAACCTAGAAAACTACACTTGTTCAATATTTCTGGCGGGCTGAAATAATGGTTGACTTTCATATTTTGCAAAAATTTTATACGTGTTGAGCGGCGGGGATAGAGTTCTGATAAACAGGTTCCAAAGGTTATTATCTACTTGTATTTCTTTTTTCATGGACTTCAGACGATTCCCAAGGTGTTATCAAATGGCCTACGTGTTTGCACTTGGTATACGCTCTGTGTAAAACCAAATCACTTACAAAGTCTCCTAGTATAACAAGCACTGTTTTTTTAACTAGTTTTTGTAACTTTTAAAACAGCAGAAAATAGTTTTATGTATCGAATGATCGAGCACATTATAACTCTAATTAGAGTGTACCTTAATCTTCGAGAGGCGCAACTTTTTAGTTAAGATTCCTTTCGTGGCTAATGCAACACTACTAGGGATTGCAATTCTGTAATTTACAACCGATTCCCAAGGTGCTTTTTAAACAAGGTTTTCATTTCAAGCCTAGTCCCCAGGCCAATTATATTGACTTAGTAAATGTCAAAATATACGTAGACGTTGTAAACAAATGTGTCATTTTTTATATTAAGATGAAGACTGCTAATGATTTTAACAAGCATCTTGAGAAATTTGAAGTGGTATGAGTGCTGGCAATATTCTACAGGCTGCATGCAGTACTAAGAAAACGATTGGTATGTACCTATATACAAATAACGCATTTCAGACACTGCCATAAAAGTGGCTTCTCTGCAAGCTGGAGCATTTGTCAACATGGATACCTTACAGAGGTCAATACAACGTTTCACAGATACAATAAAAATAATGAAGAAGCATGCATGTAGATCGGAATTGGGATGTCATAATTAATCTGTTAGATGAGCAATTTATCCTTCCAATTCAAACCCTTTCAGCACCTCATACTTCTACCTCATTGTGTCCAGTAGTTGACAAACCAAGTAGTTCTTATTGTTCCATCTCACGGAAGCTAAGAATCCACTGTGAACGATGCATGTTTACACAGATAATTGAAACTAAAGGAGATTTTGATTTCAAAGCAGCTTCTCAAGCGAAAGTTTCAAACTATAAGAAACAGAAAGGTCAAAAATGCCAAAAGGTACTGCTACGTACTGGAAACATGATGAAAATCAGGATGACGGAGATGACGTTACAATGACCATTTATGAGTTCTTAGTTGACTATATGTTACTGATGACCTGTACATACCTGAAATCGTTATTTAGTCTTATGTATATGTGTACCCTACATGTAGTTACGTTCTGGCATGATAACGTTCAATGGTTCAATAGCTGCAGTAAAGAGAACATAAACCGTCACAATTTTTTCTACGATCGCGCATACAGTACCGTTCACTCAAAATGCAATGGGCTATTATATAATTGTACACCCCTACTGATGACTAATGTCAAGGTATCCCCCCAGGACATAAAGCCTCTACACCATACCCCCCCAGGACATTTATTTTGGACCCCCTCTGGACACACTTCCCTGTACATTACCATTGAACCCCCTCTGGACACAACCTGATGTAGGATACCCCCTTAGGACATTACCATTGAACCCCCTCTGGACACATCTCGATGTAGGACACCCCCCTAGGACATTACCATTGAACCCCCTCTGGACACATCCTGATGTAGGATACCATTACCTTTGAAACCCATCCAGACACATCTCACTGTGCGACACTCCTAGGACATTGCCATCATTGCCATTGGACCCCCCTTTGGACACATCTCACTGCAATAGAACATCCCCCTAGGACATTACCATTGGACCCCCTCTGGACAACTTTTTTGGTCATCAGTAGGGGTGTACAATTATTTTATGGAATAGCCCAATGTTTGGAACGCTGTAACTTTTGATATACTAATCCAAATATGATGCATTAGGTGTCGTTCTGCTTTTTGCTCTTGTAGAGGGTAATAAAATCGCAGCACAAAACACGATTTGCAAAAAATCTTGAACTACCTACTTTAATGAGATAGCACTTGAACCGTAGCTTTCTAATTATCAGCCTTTTACCCTATCTCTCACGCATATTATTCATGATTAGATAGCACCGACTGTGTTTTTTATTTTCCACCCCTGACAGGGCTCGCGGCACCCTGACGAATTCTGACTGATCAGAGAGTGAGCTCTTCTCGTTTTTTTTTTTGTTTTTTTTCGTGGGCACTTATAAGGGTGGAAGAAAAGTTACAGCTGTCAGACTTTTGTGGTACTTTCGCTCCTTTTGCGCATAGCTATTAAAGTACAGCGTAACGACCAACACCAGAACATGCGTGTGATCACAGATGAAAGAAAACAAGTTTAGCCGTTAGGATCTACTTTTGGGGGGTGCATAACATATACTCGTAGTGCAGGATACAAGGCTTTATTTTTGAGCTATCGGGGTGCCATTTTGAAAATGGACAGTAAATGTCAATGTAATGTTCTAATTATGATCCTTTTGCCCACTTCAAACAGCCGTGATGGATGGAAAGCAAAGTAGCGATGCGCCTAAAAGAGATGGTCCCATTGGTGTAAAGAAGGATAAAAAGTCGAACTCGGCACAAGGAAAAGGGCACTGACTGATATCGATGGACTCGATAATTGATGTCTGTTTTAGTGAACAGTTGCGCAAAGAACCTTCTATTTCGTGTGTTAAGTTAGAATATCGTTTCAATATTAAGAATACCAATTTGAAAATTCATGAAAAGTGATATGAGCCATTATGAGGTACGCAAGGTTATTGGCCACACTCTGAAATACTAGTAGAATTTCGCGCGATAGTCCAATGATAGAGGAAAGGATCGTCCGGACAATTGTAACTGTACACTATCACAAACTCCTAGCTCACAGCAAAAAAACGCGTCGAATCAATTATTGATTTCACAACGGATTTTAAATCAATTGTTAAATCAAGGCATGATTTCATAGTAAAATCAAGTGCGCTTGATTTGCGCTTGATTTTACTGTCAAATGTCAAATCAATTGCGAATCAATAATTGATTTGACGTGGTTTTTTCACTGTGCCTAAATAAATTATTTCCGCGAGTCGATTCACAATTTATAAGTTTTCGTGCACTTGTCACAGAGTGACAAAAAGTCTGAAACATACCATCCATCTCCCAAACATGGATGCTGAAACCTATAACATAGCGATGTTTGTGACTCGCCGGAAACGAATAACGCCCACGTAAGTTATAATATTACCTTTCTCGTGAGCTGTACAACTCCACTTTCACATAACAAATACTGACAACGAAGACACATAACAGGCTACAAGGTATGTGCAACATGTTGATAACTACCTTTCATAACATATCTCATACTGCACTCTTTCAATGAGGTGTACGCACATCTTCCTAATCTGCAACTATACATAGTCACCTATCCTTTATTCTGATAAATACCTTTTAAGCATATTACTGTAGGACTTTGGAACACACTGAGCAGTTAGCTTGTGTAATGTTCACGCCACATATATGGAGAAATCGGTACGTTTGGCCTCATTCCTAGAGTGAACTGGATTTTTAATTCAACTTTTCACCCTATGACTTTTGAACAAGTTCATTGGAGCTGAGATATAATTTTAATGATATTGGATCTGATAGTTGGCTTAAATACCTGTCAAGACATTTACCATATCACTGAGCTAACAATTTGAAGTGTATGTGTAAACACAATGTAACCATGTACGTATACTCACATTTTGTGTGTGCGAGTGTTTTTTATATCTCATCAGTTTCAGTATCTATTTTTGGAAAATTGACAAAGTTGATTGATATATTTCAGTCCTTTTGTCATTTGGTGACAAGTGCATGATAGCTTCTAATGGTGAATGGTGAAAAAGTGTGCTCAGTTATTGCACGTGACTGATTAGGAATTCACCATAGTGTGCTCACTGATGTAATTCTGCTTTTCAGTCACCAGACATGTACATACAAAAAAAAACCTGCATATGAGTGTGGAAGCTTGGCTTGTACTTGAAATCCAGCTCCCAACATCATATTCAATCCGCCTCATGCATGCCTATGTCATATCGATGCAGCATCCATTATGCATGCCACCAGCACTCCATTGTACTACAGAAAAGGGCATTTGCCGATGTCACCTGCATGTGATTACATCACTTACCTCACAGTGATAAGCAGGTGTGTTTTGAACAGAGTTGGGGCTATACATGTTGCAACAATTTGGAAATTCATCATTGACCCTGATACTATCCAAAACACCCCCATCTTTCACCCCAACTCTGATCAAAACATGTTTGTTCTTTTAGGCAAGTGGTATGATCACTACATGTAATCCACAGGCACACAAACCACAACACACTGAACACACACACACACACACACACACACACACACACACACACACACACGCACACACACCCAAGTTCCCACACTACCATCCTTAACTATCTACATGCTACAAATTATGTAGTCTACGCCTTCATATTCTGCTGTGAGCATATTTTCTGTCTATAACTCGTTCGTCAATCTACAGAAAAGTGCATTTGTGTTGCATGCGGGTAGCTTCCTCATGTCACCTGCATGTGGTTACATCTGTGTAATCGGTTATCAGATTATTCGGATATTCGGGAAAACCTATCCGTTCGAATAGCAACTTAGCATTACTCGGAAAAATCGATTAGTCAATTTTATCTATTCGAATTCGAAATAACCGGTTTATGTTTCTCCATTCGGAGGTACTTAGGTATTCCTCGTCAGCATCGAACCTTTGCATGAAAGATCGGAAGTACGATAAACGTCACGTCTGGAGTAAAAACCACAGCGGTTGCCTAGAGACATTGTGTCACGTCCGCGGACCTTTGCGTAATAAATGGCAACGCTCGGAGTCTGCTCAGACATTGATCCTTCGGCCGATCCAGTTCCTCATCAAACTATGCTGCCAACCGTAAGTTTGACCGAGTCTGACATACCCAGAGCCTTTTTAAAGCCATCCATTTAAAAAGGCTCCGGGTACAGGCCCGTAGCCAGGGTAGTCTCGTACCCAGACCCACCATGACGTAAGTGTTTATCGCTTACAGTATAAACATTACGACAGGTGGGTCTGGGAATATCGTCGAACATTTTTGTTCCAGCGTCCCTGATTTTTGACGACGGAAGTTTACGTCTAAATTTAGATTTACGTAATGGGCGTAATTTGTGCTTGGTTTAAAGGAGGAGACGCCACGTAAATAGTGGCGCAGGCCGTGCTCAAACTCCCGTATAAAAGGCGCTTGGATCCAACCGGAAATCACGTGAGCTCAACATCCTCAGAATGGCGTAGTTTTGTAAGCTGTTAGGATTCTCACCCACACTTGCTGGCTACATCGTTTTTACGTTGTTAAGACGGGCAGATCAAGTACTTCTTAGTACTCTATCGCACGCGTTTATTTGTTCTCGAAACAGACTCGCATTGTGTTTCAGTTTATACTGGAGAGTGCATTGATAACTGTTACAAGCTCTGCGAGGCTTTGCGTGAGTTTCAAAGGTGAGCGTGGCTGCATGAGCATTTGCGTGAGCAAACAAAACAATAAAATGGAGAAAACTTTTGAAAGCCCTGATTCCAGCTGTCTCATTTACTGGAAATCAAAAACCACATCTCCACGTGCTGAAGTTTTTAGCAGGAGGTTTTCTGTGAAATATGTCTTCCGAACCTAGCGCCGTTCCTAGAATAAAGGTAAGGTTATGTTGTCAGGCACACGATTCAGCAAAACGAATTAGTCAAATAAGTAACACAGGTAATATAGAGCAATGCAATTAGTAAACAAGCCAGTACTGTACATATATAGACATACACAAGCCAGAATCAGCCACATTCCTACTCATCTGTAGTTCAATTGTACCAGTGATCACCCACATTCCTACACACTCATTTATGCAAGGTTGTGGTTGAATGTACCACTGGATGCCTGCCTGCCTTTGTGGCTGACCTAAGACAAGTCATAGACCATCACAACGCAGGAGGGGTATGCATAGAAATAACATGCCCCCAAGATACCTGTCAAGTGCCAGCCACCAACTCCGGTTGTACAGGGCTCCAAGATATGCCAGCCAGTTCAGAAACTTGTACAGTGCAGTACCCACGAGGTAAATTGCTTGGTTGTCATAGCAACAATACCCCATTTATGCACTTTGTGGGCTTCCTCCATCAGGTTACTCAGGAGGAGACCCACCAGTGCTGAATGGTACTCCAAATGAACCTTGTTGTCCACACTGCCTGTTTGGGCCTTGCATAATCCGTCGGCCACCTGTGTTCCTCACTGGGAGAGCTGTCCCATCCTTAGCCAATGACAGAAAGCGGTACAAACTTTACCAGCAATTCTGGAAGCTTTTGAAAGACCTGGGGTTGTGGGACCACCCAACATACCTGGCGAGGAAGGGATTGGGGACGCACCCATTGGACAGAAGAGAGATAATGCCAAAATGTGTACAAAATGTGAATGATCCAACCTTCGTATTAGAAAGTGTACTTATAATCTCTTTGCTACATAGGAAATCAGAAGCAGGTATCCAAATCCAGTGGGCATTCCTTACACTAACTACAGATCATCATTTTTGTAACAAGTTATTTAGTATTGTATGTGTTGCTGACCAGTACCTCTGACTCATAAATGTGTGCGTATATTGCTGCCTGTTCATTTGATTATCCCATTATGCACAGATAGCACGAGGGACATTCATCCATGCTATGGGAAAGTTGTGGAAATGAATGAACTGAATGGTTTCCAATACTGTTTTAGCTGAAATAGCTCAATCAATATAGAAAACATGTACATTTGCTTTCCTACAGTATTTCATGCAGATGAGAGATACGACTTTGCCAAGCCTTATCAATCCCATGTTTAGGCTTACAAAGGGCATCACTAGTAGCATCCAGTCCATTCAAGACACACATTCACCAAGTTCCAAGTGTCTATGTGCAGGCTTCGAGGTTGTCCTCAGGCAGGTCATGGACCACCACAACATAGAAGGATGTACATGTAGTTTAGTAGTCACACAAGTCCATCAAGTGCCAGCTGCAGCCACGGTTCAAGATCTGCAAGGAAAATGAGACGAAATTGATTTGCTTTCATAATGTACATAGATCATTGGCTGTCAGATGCAGATCTGACAAAGTAAATCTGTTGTTCGTACTGGTAGTTCTAAAAAGAACTGTTTTGAGATAAAGACAGGGATATCAATTCAGAAAATGAGACCTGTGGCTGACAAAAGACATCTGGGCATAAAAATAATGTGAATATAGTAAATCACCTACAGCCACAGAACTTCAGTTATCTTCTTCCTCGTCATCCCCACCATCCTCTGAACAAACATAGTCATCATCCTCACTGTCCACATAGTCTCCATCATACATAGCTGCATCATCTGGCAACACCATCTCATCATCATCTTCATCATCCTGAAGTATCCTAAAAAGTACTTGTCTTACAACAATTATTAGGCATCACTGATCGTCACATACTGTTGAGACGTGATGTTCCTGAGAACGTACATACTCCAGATGTTGTTTACAAAACGATACGTTTTCTTGACCAACACATTGTATGTGGAGTGATGGTCTGGTCGGCGAACATCTGTGTATTCGTGGTGACTTGTAGCCATCCTTTGACAGTTTTCATTCTGATTGATGTGGTTGCATAATCTCATCACACATACAGAACAAGCAGAACACTCACCCAATCCATCACAGCCAAGTTCATACGCATTTCAAATGTCTTGGTGTGGAAGTGAATTCTCTTTGGGAGGTAGGTGAGCAGTTGATGGTTAAACGACTCAACCCAGTAGGTATCCCGACACTGGAAGAACACAAATATGTACATTCACACGATATGTTGTTCATGTTACATACCAGATGGCACGAATCAGCGTTTTTGTAGATGAGGGTTTTTCGTAGTGCAGCCTCATATGCACTAATGGCTGCCGGCATAGTGAGAGGCTTCCTTTTTGGAACGTAACCTGGCTGTTGACAGGGACTCTCAGAAGAGCAACTTTGGTGATCACCCTGAATCACAGACAGGGATGCATATCACGTATGGAATGCACTAATGCACATAAAAGACACACATTCACATCACATACACAGACATACACACATGCACACCCACCCACTATGTAAATACAAACCTGAAAGTGCTTGCTGATGTTCATGATCATTGCACGTAGACGGACAGGGTTGCCACCACAGTTCCTCATGCACCAATACAAGTGCACCTTGGTGCACCTTGCTGAATAGCCAGATATTCCATTTTTAATCAATATGTCCAAAAAGTACATACCCTTATCAGAAAGTTCAGTGAACCACGTCCTATCCCTTGTACGGACCGTACCGGCACAGATATGACGCAACTGCTTCGCCACATTCTTAGTGCCTGCAATAACTCCAATCAATTCACCACTGAAAACCAATAGATACCTTACCATGCCAAGTGTCGTAGGAATTGACCATTCCGAGTTGTCGTACATACAGCTTTATAGTAGCCTGGTAGTCATGGGCTACCTCTGTGATGTTTAACCCTTTGTAAGAAAAAAAAGTGAAATTGTTAAAAGTTTGGACACAAGAGCAAACCTCGGGCAATAACTTGAGGCAAGACTATCTTAGTGCATGCCACCTCCCTGGTCTGAGCAACTCTGTGCTGCTGTCTGGAAAGAGTGGAAATTCCAACAATCCTATGTGTACTGAAATGGACGATACGCTGATAAACATGGGCATTTAGAACTTATGTGCATACCTTCCAGCCAGACAAGGTACCGTTGAGTGGTATGCATTTGACGTTGAATCGTGACGTGCATCAGTTATAACCCACTATATTGTAAAAATATTAATTAACTTTTTTTTGTGGCACTCTAACCTCTCCACTTTTAGCATGGTGAGGGCTTTCCTTCACACGTTCAACAGCAGCTTTCATGGACTCTTCTGCTACATCTGTCACCACTTGCTGGTAAAGTTGGTTTAGATAAACTGAATGAACATGGATTAGAACAGGATGTAAAATAATATAAATCGATCATCTCAGCCCCCACCTGAACTGATGTATTTATGCTTCACTACACCCATACCAGCAAATAAAGCGAAATTCATGTACTGGCGAGGCAACATGCCAGCACAGGTGAAAGCATGGACCAGTCTGCAAAAAGAATCACATTTACATTGATATTACTAAATCCAAATAGTACTCTTACTTCTGATTAGCAAGGTAATGACCAGACAGCACTCTGGAACTAGCCCAGACACGTGACTGCTTGCAGTGTGGGCAAACAAACTGGACCCTAGCTACATGTCCCTTCTAAGTGAGTAGTAAATGAGTTTTATACAGAGAATTGAACAGAATTACTTACGGTACTCATACCTTTATGAAAGAAGCTATAGTCCAAATTGAACAGAATTACTTACGGTACTCATACCTTTATGAAAGAAGCTATAGTCCAAGATGGGTTGGAGAGACAGCCACACTGCTGGACAAGGCCCGAACAAAGACTCTTGAAGGTCTTACGCTCGACCACAAAGAGGTCTTGGTCACTGGCATCTTCGTCTCCCGTATAGATTCCTAAGTAAGTTAGTAAACCCAATTTTGTATAACCGAACGTACATGTATGTATCCATCCAACTAACCTGCAGAATCCAACATCATTTCATTCCTAGAATAGGATGTTCTGCTATTTGAGGCCTGGACATTCTCGGGTTGTGTCAATACACGGTCCAGCAAAGTATTCAACACGCTGATAGTAGCGTTCCGCTTGCAACCGGGTGCAAGTAGTTGCTTCGCTGCCTCAAATCTACGCAGAAAAGTTTCCTTTTCCTCTTGAGAGGAAAAGGACCCTTGCAGATGCAGTCTAAACCTAGAGTACGTATCTTCTGGTGAAGAGGTCGCCATTATACGAACATGTGATCCAGTTTGTTAACTTAGTGTTATTAACTTCAGAAATGGTATTGTTGCATGAAATGGCATTCAAAACATGCATGCGTGCTTGAACTTGTACGCTGTAACTTTTGTTGCCAAGCCTCTAGCTCTATGTATAAGAAGCCACCATTTTTAATCTAAAACAGCCGCACGGCCGGTTGAAATTTTTGGATCCAAGCTCCTTTTATACGGCAACTCCTGCTTTAAGATAACTAATACTCAAACGCAATTTGCATCTGCGATGTCGGATGAAGGCCCGATAGAGGAGTCAATATTGCATGCTGCTCGTAGGGTAGGATACCATGATCTTCGAGAGCAACAATTGCACGCTGCAAAGAAATTCTTGCAAGGGAAGGACGTCTTTGTTAGTCTGCCTACTGGAAGTGGAAAGTCTTTATTAGTGCTGTTCTACCGTTTGCGTTTGACCACCTACGCGGCAGCGAAGGCACCATTGTTGTCGTTGTTTCACCTTTACTCTCGCCACAGTCACAACTAGGAAGAAAATACATTGCATTCTAGGAATGAAAGATCATGTCATCATTGCCATGTCACCAGACAAGGCCAATATGTCCTAGTGGGTGAAAGAAAGAGAAACTGTAGAGGAAACGTTTGCCCCACTTGCTGCTAAGTTATATAATGAACCAAAATGCCCCGTATTATCATCTTCTGTCGGCGATGTGAAGTCTGTGCAGCAATATATGACTTTTTCCTCTCCACTCTGAAGCATGAATTTACTGAGCCGGTATCTGGCCTATAATGTTGTCCAAATTCAGACTAGTGGACATGTACACTAGTGTCACCCAAAAGGAGGTTCAGGAAAGCATTGTAAAATCATTCTCCTGTGCAACTGCCTCTCTTCGCATAGTAGTATGCACTATTGCGTTTGGTATGGGGGTAGATTGTGCAGGTGTCAACCAGGTTATTCACTGGAGGCGTTCTGCTGATGTGGTAGAGCTGGGCAAAACGGTCAGGCATCTAGTGCAGTAAACAAATCTGACCTCAGCATTAGAACTACCTCAAAAGAAATGAAGAAGTATTGTGTCCAACAGCAGATGTGCAGGCGTTCTATTATTGTGTTCTTACTTTGTTCAATAGCACAAGTTATGGGTTGTGCATGTTGTGACATTTATTCAAAGAACTGTGAGTGCACTGATTGCAAATGTACAAGCTTTCCTGTCCATCTCCTTTGTGTGACTGTGCCATAGAAGTGATTATGTAGGGACAGCTGCACCCCACATGTTAACATTGCTGATAATGTGACAGCTGTCATAAGAGTGATATCACAACTAGATCAGATAAAGTGAGCAGGTGCCTAGGCGCCAAGGATAGTGATTGCATGTACATGCATGGACCAATGTTGTCTGTGTGTCTGTGTTTGAAGTAAACTCTCCAAAGATGAACACTTTTCAACAGTACGATAACACGTCAAACAGACGTAGCCTTCCGCAAATTTTTTTCGCGCATCTTCATGGTCCCAACCCGACTGCGTAGCTAGATCCACCAATTTGTTGATGCAGCAATTCGTCGACAGCACTCCAAGCTTCTTTCTGTTCTTTCGTTGCAGAACAGGGGTTGAGCATACTTTGCAGCGGTTCATCGTAATTACGTTGAGTGGTTTGCGAATTAATTTGTGTGAGCACGGATATTACGTAAATCTAAATTTAGATGTAAACACTTCCGTCGTCAAAAATCAGGGACGCTGGAACAAAAATGTTCGACGATATTCCCAGACCCACCTGTCGTAGTGTAAGCGATAAACACTTACGTCATGGTGGGTCTGGGTACGAGACTATAGCCAGGGGGGGTTCGGGGGGTTCGAACGAACCCTCCCTCAGGGGGAAAAGGTCCAATTATGTGGCGGTAAAGGTCCCGGCCACTCTATAAGGCGATTAGGCGATTCCTGGGCGGCTAGGCCAATCCAGTCCTGGTCTTTCCCGCATTCATGTTTAGTTCTAGTTATGATAAAATGAAAAGTAATTATTAATATGCACTGTAATTTTAATTCATACTCAATACTCGCGCGCGTGCGCCGATCGAAAATGCCGGGTAGCTCCCCAGCAAAAAAAAAGAGAGCGTGAACGAGCCGCTGCCTTGTGCCAGAAGCTTGATGTGTTCTTACCAACTGCAAAACGAAAGGCAACGGGCGATGGGCAACAGTCGGATCCTTTAGTCACAGAAACAAATTCTGCCACAGCGAGGAAATCGAATGTAGCGATCACTCTGATAAGTGCGAAACTACATGTAGTGAAATGGTTGCGCCAGATTCTAACGAGCCTGAAATCACTCCAGCTGCAGCCATCAAGGATTGCGACTGTAATCTATACCCCAATATCAGAGTCCTACTGCAAGTCAGTTGCCTGCACGTTGCCTGTGACTTCTTGTGAGTGTGAGCGGAGCGCTAGCGCTCTTCGAAGACTGCACAATTACACGAGAGCCTCTATGGGAATGAGCCGTCTTTCCAGCCTTGCTCTCCTTCATATCCATTATGACATGCACGTGGACTTAGATGAAGTTGTCACACGCTATGCCCATTTGCACCCAAGGAAGCTTGAACTTGACTCTATCATACGCAATGAAATCGAACACTAGCTCTGTCATGCACTATACATGTACACTTGTGCATGCATTGCAGTGTGTATAATATACTAGCTAGCCTATATGAGTTTCATGCATGTATTAATATGACTAAGCATTGGATCAGAAGTATTGTCGGTGTCTCATAGAAGGGGCTAAATGTCGACCGAAATGGATTATGAATATAGTTATGCATGAGCGCTTACATGTACATTGGCAATTATATTTACTAAATTACAATGAAGAGTTATAAAGCGGTATGAGTGTACTGGTACATGTGTCTGCAAATTGGTTTGCATTCAGTTGCAAAATCAATGTTTTCAAAAGCTTCCGCGCTTCGCGCGGTAGGAGGCACATCCCCCTCCCGCACCTACCCCCTTTTGGTGATCCACGCCCACTTTAGGTCCAGATTTATTATTTTCGAACCCCCCCTTTTCCCGACCTGGCTACGGGCCTGGGGTATGTCAGACTCGGTCAAGCTTACTGTTGGCAGCATAGTTTGACCAGGAACTGGATCAGCCGAAGGATCACTGTCCGAGCGGGAAGGAATGACTACGAGCGTTGCCATTTTATTACGCAAAGGTCCGCGAACGTGACACAATGTCTCTAGGCAACCGCTGTGGCTTATACTTCGGACGTGACGTTTATCGTACTTCCGATCTTTCATGCAAAGGGTCCATTCGCCCATTATTCGAATCCCTGATATCCGGATATGATTTTCAATTGAGTATTTCATAATTAGAGTTATTACGTCATGTTGTTTTTACTATCATACAATGTGGACGGAAGCAATTTATAATTTGAAAGGTACTGAGTAAATAGATAGTAATATAATTAATCTGCATCAATTGGGGATACAAAATATATAGCGTGTACTAGCTCAATAGTCTCGTCCCCAGACCCACGCGTGCGTGTGACACACAAATCGCACGCATATACTTACACACGCATATACATACACTCACATGTAGACAAACGCAAGCTTTCAGTCCGCCCTTTGCGACACGCACATGCGCACGCGCATACACTTACGTGCACACGCACATAACACACACGCACCCACACGTTGACAAGGTTTTTGGAGAAGGGCGTTCGAATAATGGACTAGCTATTCCATTTAATGGCCGTACAGGGGGACACATTAGTTATCAATGGTAGTTAGCGTTGGATATCCAGGTGAATTTATTAATTGTCCTGGGTGATTTATTGTGTTCATCCATCTCTCAGTACGATCATCATTAAATATGGAATAGCCTAATGCATTTGGGTTCAAACAAAAAGATGGGACAAACAAAGTCACCAAAGTTGTCAGTAATAATTTTTCAGATTCTGAGATTCAATTGCTTTTGTCCATGTATAGAATGACAAAGTATGATTTTAGAACTTCATCTGTTTTTAGAATAAAGACTATTAATATACCAGATAGCAAAAAGCATAACGAACCAGCAAAGTTCAACTTGAATATTAAGAGCAAACTTAAGTGGCACAAAATAAAAATTGACATTTACAATTCATGCATTCATTGTGCTTTTCCTATCATCCTGACCCAAATAATGCCTCTTGGATTGCAGGAAATATGTAAATTGGCTTCTGGAGGAGGGCAGGGGACTGGTTGCCCCTCTCCCTCCAACCCTTCCCCTGCTCTCTGCTAGCCTGACCACTCTTCAATTGCTTCCAACGGGCCTGTCTGTGGTATGCTTTGAGGTGGCCTTGCCGCAGTATTAAACCTTGCCTCTGAATAAGCAGTTTGCTTTATGCAGCCACATCTAGTGCTATAGGTGTGATGCAAGGTACATTATGTTACATTCACCCCTCCCCCCCCCCCCCCTTCACAACATTCACACATAGTTACCAGCTGGTACTTTAATAAATAAACATTTCCCTGTAGTCAACTTTCTGTAACACCTTCGTAGTTTATTTAGCTTGCATGTATACTGTATCAGTTCTCTCCCTAGACTTATGGGAAGGCAAGATACTATGTATTAGGCCAAGCCTAGCAATGGACATATATTGGGGCATATGATTAGAGTGTGCGAGGGGGGGGGGAGACAAACTTGTAGGCATGCAGCTATACATACATAGAGCCATGTGCATGTGTGTTGGTAGAGATTCGCAGATCTTATACTTAGGCTTTTCAAAGAGTGGCTGCATACCATGACCTTTTGCTAAGCTCAGGTTACATGTACACATACCATCAGTTGCTTTCCAACCACAGGGGTTTTAAGATTATGAATTGTGGTACACATACAGTACTGCGGTCATTATGCTAGTGTTTGATTGGCGTGTGACAAAATCATTGTGAGCTTGAGTACAAAGTATAGGTGGTTAGGTAATCTCCTCCCCTTTGTCCTGTAAAACAGGTGCCACAATCATCTGTGTAACATGTTTGCTGAGTTCTGCCATCGTGCCCACCTTGGAGTGAGGGTAGAGTTGGGCAGCGGTCTTACACCTGACCTAAGCCATACCTGGTCAGCGGATTTACTTGTCCTCAATTGGGAGAGAGGGAAACATGCTGCCTTTGACATCATGGTGACCTCTCCCTTAATCCCTTCAATCCTAACAGCAGCAAGCCTGTCTGAAGGGGCTGTAGCAGAGGAAGCTGAGACCAGAAAGCATAAAATCAATGACCCTACGTGTCTGGAGCTGGGATGGGAATATACAGCATACCCAAACCATCTTTATGTGCACAAATTCCAATATGATGCTATAGAGTCGTCCCGTATCCAAAAGTGGGGACGAGACGAATGTCAATGCAATGATGCACGCATCAAAGAAATATTCAGTATTACATTATTGACGCTTTACATCATTATAATATAAATTTTATATTATATGGGACCGTTTGCAGTGAAATGGGACCTAAATATGTTTAATTCGAGCCAAGAAGTCTTTACTCGAAGATTCTTACGCACTGAGAACCGAACAATCTGTCACATAGTTATAAGGCACTGAATTATACTGGAAATTTTAAATGCGTAGCACAGGCCTTTTCATATCCAAATGCATAAATATATAGAGACAATAACACATGCATTATGAAGTACACATATATTTATTCCTACATTTTGTACGAGACCAAGCTATAAAGTATATAGCCACTCTTTCATATCACCATTGACCATTGCAGTCAAGGTCCAAGACAACTGACAGGGAGTAAAAAAATAACATCACTCATCTGTAGCTTCGTACACAGACCCAAAAATGAATATCATTATCTCTTCTCGTATGTAATCATCGTTAAGGCTAACCATGGCCTTTGTGGACCTGTGTGACCTGTTGGCATCAATTGAGAGCTTATTGTATAGCAAATATACTCAATTCATTCTGCTATATGCTAATCATAGTGATAATTCGTTATGCAAAAGTTCTAAGCATGAACAAACTATAGGCTGAACATACTCTTTGCACCACTACTGACTCTATAATTCTGATCCCTTATGAGGTGTACTGGCCATGATCAATAACAGTGTACTTGAGTAGTGACAAAACTTCCTTTAAAAAGAACAATGTCATGATCAGTACTACAATTAAAGCAACTGATTAAATTTAATATGTTGCTTTAACTAAAGAAGAGTGATTTTGAGAAGCACAAACGGACTTTCAACGATACAAACTGAAGCCGTGAATATGACAAACTTATAATTTTTCAAACAGTCTTGAATCATGTTTGATGCAAATATGTGTCTCTTGGTGTTAATTGGTTAATGCACAAATTCAGACACATGATTATAAATGTTTTGCATGCCTATCTTCATTTATAGTCACAGTTGCTTTTCTACTACAAAGCAGCATGTGGAACTGGAACAGCTAGGACTATAAACGTGGCCTGTGTGCATATTGCTTCCGACTCCGCCTAACCTTGTTCATGTTGCTAATGAAAAAAAGGCATATTTGAACTAGACTCCCTATAAAGATTAATGATAGATCAATGAATTGTACATATCAACTAAAACATGCAGTTATCTGGCAAATGTACAACTTGTAAGTCCATCCATGTATACTTTAAGAATACATGTACAGAATCAAATGTTTATGGGGTTGACCCAAACCAGGTCTGGAGGAGTATTTTCCCCACCCCTCCACTTCCCCTCGCCCCATAATTACAATTTGTTGATGGATACGAAGCTTTCGATGAAAACAATGGGCACTTTTCCATTTTACAACTGCTTTGCATCAATTAAGTGCAAGTTGCTCACACTTATTAAAATTAATCTGCTGCCACACATGGCAGCAGATCACCCATTGCCATCTGATCCATGAACAAGACATTACAGTAGAGGGTAGCATTTCTTGTTTTTATGTATTCTAAGTATATGTACCTTTGTCTTGTGCGTTATTTTTTATTTTATGAAAACGTATTTATAAATTCTTTTTTAACAAAGTGCAAAATTGGAATAACAATTCATTGTGAATTGCTCTGTAGCTCAAAGATACATGTTCAAGTGCCAGTCTGGGCTATAGCCATGCTCAAGAACAAGATGAAGGACTAAAACGAGGGTATGACAATTATCTACATGCAAAAACGCAACAAACCACAGAGCACACACAATATTTCTATGCAGTGCTTTGACGACCCACAGGATTGGGGTCACACACAGGGCTGGGGCCACCCTCTGAAATGGGGTCACCTTCAGGACATAGGATTAGGGTCACCCACAGGACTGGGGTCACCATTCTGCACAGTCCTGTCCTCAGGACCATCACCACATTCATAGAATTCTTCCTCCTCCCCAGTCCCATCTTCCTCAGCTGCCATCTGTGGCACACTTAGCTCGGTGTCAGGAGGTAGCAGTTTGATGGAATAAAAGACCTCCTTGGACCTAGTCCAGCTGTAGCTGTTATCAAACTTCATCACATCTGTGGGTGAGGGGAAGGTCATTGAGAGGAACAAATATGTGGGTGAGGGGAAGGTCATTGAGAGGAACAAATCTGTGCACTCCTCTCTCACATATTCCAGCTGTACTACAAAGCAATACGCCACTCTCTGGAACAATATGACTGTTTCGACGCTTCATTGGAACCTTAACAGAAGGAGGTTATGACACCATTGGGTAGTCATGCCCCCACCACCCCACTCCATACCACTTCAGACATCTCTGTTGTTGGGGGAAGAAATCTTCTCCTCTTGGCTCCAGACTTCTGGTACCATCCAAAGCTGATGTCATGATCGTTTGTAATGAACTCCCACCTGGATACACAAGCCACGCCCTTATGAATGTCTCATCCCCAGGCCCTCAACCTGTGCATCTCACCTAATGACAGTCCCTGGTAGCTCTACTGTGAACTCCCTCTCATAGGAAGACCCTCTGGACACTAACACACTCTCCATATCCTCCTTGCTAGTCTCAGTGAGGTTGGTCAAGTAATACTCTGGTGGTATGTCCCCCCCAACAGTGATCTGTGTGGACAGTAATGAGGAGTTGTAGATATCTATCTTTACACTTCCCTCAGCTTACAAAGTTTGTACACATGGGATCAGGCTCACACCTGGTTCCACCATAGGCCTGGGGAAGCTGGTCAGGACTGATGTACTGGAGAAGCTCCTCCTTCCAATTTGCTGCAAAACATGAATGCCCCTCCCCTTGATCACATGTGATACCGCACTCCCCCCTGGTCACATGACTCCTCCCTACGATCACATGACAACACACATAGTGACCATTACTCACCTCCAAGTACAACGATTTTAGACTTTGTATTTTCATCAATAAAGCGTTTGACTACATTGTAGAGAGCAGGGAATATTCTTGGAGCTATGGAGGATGGGAGTTATTGTGGAGAGCTGGCAATGGGGGTTATTTTAGCCTCCCAACCTTTGACAGCCAGAATACGATGACTCCTCTCAGGATAGTGATGCTGAAAAACACCACTCATCTGTGGATGCAAAAGTTTAGATTCATAACATCCACCTCAGATTGATTTTGAACAATTACCTATCCACCCATCTTGTGCCCACATTCCCCAACATCACACATCCACATTCACGAGGTCACACATCCACATTTCACGAGGTCACACATCTACATTTCACAAGGTCACACATCCACATTCACAAGGTCACACATCTACATTTCACAAGGTCACACATCCACATTCACAAGGTCACACATCCACATTTCACAAGATCACACATCCACATTTCACAAAGTCACACATCCACATTCACAAGGTCACACATCCACATTTCACAAGGTCACACATCCACATTCACAAGGTCACACATCACATTCACAAGGTCACACATCCACATTCACAAGGTCACACATCCAGACTCACAACATCACACACCTACACGTCTCTCGTGTATCAAAACACTCTACACATTCAACACTTCAGGTACTTACCTCAGTAAACAGGTTGATCCCTACCAGAGAAAGGATTGTTACACCATAGAGCACATTCAACCTTACGCTATATCTGACTTTGCCCCTATTTGAGCCCACCACCCATCATCTGAACCCCATACCTGTCCCCTCCTTTATCTAAGCCTCATCCTGCCTTACCTGGCCAGTAGTAGTGCCTGTGGAAGCTTAGGTTCTCCATATCAATCACAGATGTGATTGTCTCTATCTTCCTCCCCTTCTAAGAAACAAAGGCAGGTCTCTTTTTAAGGCATCAGGTTAATTCTAGTGCCAACCTTCTCAGTGAATTCCCTGGTTTTAGCTGCAAACATTTCGGCGTGCATCACTTTCAGTTTGACGATGTCCTCTTGCCTGCATGACCTGTGCAATCCTATGAGACACAAAGGAAGCCATTTTAATGGCAGCCTATATGTGGAAATGTGATATTCGCCAACCTTTTGGGTCCAGGTTGCCAAGGTTGTCATAATAGACGGGGTGCCCATCCCTGTCTTCGCCAAAGAAGCCAGTTGGAAAATACTTGACCAGTACCTGAGAGTCCCCAGGCCTTACAACAACGTGAAGGCACAGGACAGCGCTCTCACCTCTGGAGGTGACCAATCTGTTAGTATTGTGTCCACCCCATACTCCCTCCTGAACTCCACATGCTATATCGATGATGAGGGGCCTTTGAGATATGCAGCACCCAACGAGGTCACTCGATAGTCTGACCTTTCTCAGACGATCTTCCGCTTTGTGCACGTCGAATTTGACGGCTGGATAAACGCAGATTTGCTCACTTACCGCGGGTTCACGGCGCGGACTTACCTCGCAGCCAGCGTAGAAAGAAGTAGTCGTCATTCTCGGGCAGTGTGACGTCAGAGAGCGAGGCCTTCAGCTTTGGGTAGGACGAAGAAAAAGAGGTCTCACGGTGTCTCGCATTTGTTCTAATGTGAGGTTACTTTTCTTAGGGCCTCCTCCTGTGCTGGGCTGAGGTCCCCTACGTGTCCGCTCATCGAAGTAAAGAGGGCGTGTGCGGCAAATAATTTACATACATTACGTCATTGAGTTTCTTGATTATCTCATTATCGCTACACTCACGTGTATGCATGTCTAAGCCATACACAACCAAAAAAATGTGGATGTTTCACACCACTGGTGCTTTCTGCTTCTGGTGGATTAGGCCCTGCTGCCAAAACCTTCTATAAGAGGCTTGCATCACTTATTGCAGAAAAGCACGATCAGCCATACAGCTTAACCCTGTTTTGGCTTCGTCTCTTTTCGTTGCAATCATGTGTCTTCATGGCTCAAGATCGTCATACCATCGAGGCACATGCTCCCCACTAGACTCTGCCATCGATCTGTCCTGTTCCCAGCAGGCTCAAATGCAGCTTAATGTTTTTGTTTGTATGCCCTAATGTTTAATATACGGTATATACGTTAATACTTGTATTCTTGTTTATTTATTTTTAGCAATAAGTTAGAAAAAAAAAATGGCATGATGCGCATTGGTTCAGCTATGTCATTTGAATCACATGCTACAATGTGTTAATCACATAATGCTTGGGCAAAATATAATCACTGTTCGTTTCATTAATACACGTATTAACACAGCCCTTTGTGTGGAATATTCGGTGGGAAGAGAAGGTTAAGTTATTACAGCAGATGTCAAAAAAATGATTAAGTTATTTCGGATGTACAGCTAGAACTGGGAACGATTGTGGAATGATGGGTCAAGTAATAATGAAATGAAGGATTTACCTATGGTTCAGTCATTATTGACCAAGACAAAATACACAACACAACACACCACAACACACCCATAATAATTACGATTCTTGTATAGACTGGTCCCCAGGACTGAGGTCACAATTCTGTATAGTCTGGTTCCCAGAACTGAGGTCACAATTCTGTGCAGTCTGGTCCCCAGGACTGGGGTCACATTCATAGAACTCATCCTCTTCCCCAGCCCCACCATCTCCAATTTCCTCAGCTGCCATCTGTGGCACACTTAGTTCGGTGTCAGGAGGTAGCAGTTTGACGGAATAAAAGACCTCCTTGGGCCTAGTCCAGCTGTAGCTGTTATCAAACTTCATCACATCTGTGGGTGAGGGGAAGGTCATTGAGAGGAACAAATATGTGAGTGAGGGGAAGGTCATTGAGAGGAACAAATATGTGGGTGAGGGGAAGGTCATTGAGAGGAACAAATATGTGGGTGAGGGGAAGGTCATTGAGAGGAACAAATATGTGGGTGAGGGGAAGGTCATTGAGAGGAACACAAATATGTGGGTGAGGGGAAGGTCATTGAGAGGAACAAATATGTGGGTGAGGGGAAGGTCATTGAGAGGAACAAATATGTGGGTGAGGGGAAGGTCATTGAGAGGAACAAATATATGTGCTCCTCTCTCACATATTCCAGCTGTACTGCAAAGCAATATGCCACTCTCTGGAACAATATGACTGTTTCGACGCTTCATTGGAACCTTAACAGAAGGAGGTTATGACACCATTGGGTAGTCATGCCCCCACCACCACCACTCCATACCACTTCAGACATATCTGTTGTTGGGGGAAGAAATCTTCTCCTCTTGGCTCCAGACTTCTGGTACCATCCGAAGCTGATGTCATGATCGTTTGTAATGAACTCCCACCTGGATACATGCCACGCCCATATCAGTGTCTCGTCCCCAGGCCCTCAACCTGTGCATCTCACCTAATGATGGTCCCTGGTAGCTCTACTGTGAACTCTCTCTCATAGGAAGATCCTCTGGACACTAACACACTCTCCATATCCTCCTTGCTAGTCTCAGTGAGGTTGGTCAAGTAATACTCTGGTGGTATGTCCCCCCCCAACAGTGATCTGTGTGGACAGTAATGAGGAGTTGTAGATATCTATCTTTACACTTCCCTCAGCTTACAAAGTTTGTACACATGGGATCAGGCTCGCACCTGGTTCCACCATAGGCCTGGGGAAGCTGGTCAGGACTGATGTACTGGAGAAGCTCCTCCTTCCAATTTGCTGCAAAACATGAATGCCCCTCCCCTTGATCACATGTGATACCACACTCCCCCCTGGTCACATGACTCCTCCCTACGATCACATGACAACACACACAGTGACCATCACTCACCTCCAAGTACAACAAGTTTAGACTTTGTATTGTCGTCAATAAAACGTTTGACAATATTGTACGCAGCAGGGAATATCCTTGGAGCTATGGAGGGACTGACTTACAAGATGTGGGGTGCACACATGCCACCCACCCACCAACCTTTCACAATGAGGACATGGTTGATGAGCTCTGGATAGTGATACTGAAACATGTCTGCCAGCTGAGGTGGAAAGCAGAGTTGTAACTGGAAGGTGAATGCTGGTCTGTGAGCTTCCACTATCCCATACATACACATACATATGCATACACTTGTATACAAACCACATGCACACACATACACACACACCCATGCCACACCCATGCCACACCCATGCACACATACACACACACCACATACACACACACACCCATGCACACATACATGCCCACACGCCACACACATACCACATACGCAGATTGCATGATCCTCACATATTCACAGCGCACAAAGGTACTCTTACTTCATACAGGCTTTCCTTGCCTCCATAACTTAACATACCTCATTGAAAATGTTGATTCCTGTAAAGAAGCAAAGTCCATCATCGTTGTCAAGCGCCACCTTTCACCCATGCTGCATACCTGGCCCCTCCCACCTTTCAACCACACTACCTACCTACCCCTCCCACCTTTCAACCACACTACCTACCTACCCCTCCCACCTTTCAACCACACTACCTACCTACCTGCTCCTCCTACCTTCAAACATCACCCCCTATCATTAAATCTCATTCCCTACCTGGCCCCTCCTATCTCAAACCTCATTCCCATACCTGGCCCCTCCTATCTCAAACCTCATTCCCATACCTGGCCCCTCCTATCTCAAACCTCATTCCCATACCTGGCCCCTCCTATCTCAAACCTCATTCCCATACCTGCCCCCTCCTAACTCAAACCTCATTCCCATACCTGACCCCTCCTATCTCAAACCTCATTCCCATACCTGACCCCTCCTATCTTCAAACCTCATTTCATACAGGTCTGGCCCCTCCTATCTTCAAACCTTATATCATGCCTGGAGCCATAGCCATCTACAAACCCCATCCCTATACCTTGCCCCGCCCACCACCATACCTGGCCAGTAGTAGTGCCTTTGGAAGCTCAGGTTCTCAAGATCAATGATTGTTGTGATTGTCTCTATCTTCCTCCCCTTCTAAACCAGGGGGGGAAAAAAAAAAGAAGTGATTGCTTTGATGTGGTAACACAACTGCAACACCAAACCTTCTCAGAGAATTCCCGGGCTTTAGCCAGGGAGAGTTCAGCATGCATCACCTTCAGCTTGGTGACATCCTCACGTGTGCAAGACCTGTGCACTCCTTGAGAGGAGGAGGTGAGGAGGTGAGGAGGAGGAGGGATCACCTCTGAGAGCTGTGTGGTCCCACTCACCAACCTTTAAAATCCAAGTTGCCAAGGTTGTCATAATAGACAGGGTGCCCATCCCTGTCTTCTCCAAAGAAGCCTGTTGGAAAATACTTGACCAGTACCTGCAGTCCCCAGACCAACAAAAGTAAAGGCAGGCACCATCTTTAACCCTTTCACCTTCGGGGGCTTCCAGTCTGTCAGTATTGTGTCTGCTCCGAACTCCTTTCTCGCTTCGACGTGCTTGTAAAAACAACGGTTAGTCCGTTTACTAGACCTAACGCCAAACAGTGCGCACCTTTCGTAGGCGCTGCTCTGCCTTACCGCTATCAAATTTCACTGCTGTAATTCATGTAACCGACAGACTGAGGTTCACGTACCGCGCCGGCTCACGGCACAGACTTACCTCGCAGCCAGCGCAGAAAGTAGTAGTCGTCATTCTCGGGCAGTGTGACGTCAGAGAGCGAGGCCTTTAGCTTTGGGTACGCGTATAATTGCGCCCGTTACCAGAAAGATGGTCATTACCTTGCGTAAGGCCTCCTCCTGCGCTGGGCTTAGATCTCCAACATGACCACTCATTCTTATTGCGATAAATTATTCGAAAACTATTAATAACTTGTGTGTACATATGTAGGCGGAATTAATAATGGTTAGGTCTTTAAATAACTAGTAAAAAAAAAAACGACGAAGACCATGCATGTTCATTTTAAAAATAAAATAAATTAGTTGAATATATTTTGCGTCGGGGCTGTAATAATTCTCATGTTGCTGGTCGTTATTGATAAATACAACGTTGTTAGCCATCCAGAATGACTAACTTTTGAATCGACCGGACCCATTTTAATTGGTGTCTACAAGCACCTCATAGCCGGATATATTTTTGATTCGTGTGTTGGTATTACATCAGACACTCGTCGACAGACCTCACTGTACGTTGTCGTAGTACACCATAACTTTTAAGTACACAAACAAGCGCTAGGACACAACGGGAAAAAATACGTCACGCTATAGTCACGTGAGTCATTCACTGGCAGGCCGCGGGAACAGTGAAGTTTCCAGAAGCAGGGGTAACAGCGTAGAAGGAAAAGAAATAGACCTTGGAGTCCCCAGATGTCCTGTACAAGTTGTTGAACACCGGCAGGTTGGGGTCCTGTTCCGAGACTCCAAGCTCAAACCTGGTTCCAAATCCGGGCTATATATACGAACCAGCATTACACACCCTTTTCTTCCAATAAATAACGCAGCATTAAGCTAACCTCAAAATACCACACGGAGAGATTCCTGTGTGTGTAAGGGTCTGGAAAATACCCCCTGAATGTGGCGTTGGCGACCCATCCCCAGTAGGACGGGATGGTACCGCTCAACGAGCGTGACTGACAGCTGGGGGTGGCACCCTTACTACATGTGGACAGCGCGGGGTGCAATGGTTAATTTCCACGTGGGCACGTGATTCAAAGGTCAACGTACGGTGCACGGTAGACGTAGTCCTCTCCCTTGTCGTAAAGAGCAAGCCCCAAATAGTCTGTTCCGTCATCGGTCGTTGCATTTTCAACTAGATGCCCTGCGTTGAAGTCCTGGGCAAAGTTTCCTGCGAAATATACCATATAGTTTTGAAAACTCGTGACTAGGTAAAAAAAAAAACCTTTAGCTGCTAACCTCTGCCAAAAAGGGTTCCCTCAGCGCTGTGCAGCTCAACGTATACCTGTCCACAGAAGTGTCGAGACACGATGCTGAGCCCGTAGTACACAAGACCCGATTATAAAGGAGGCCGCTTACGCTGGAATAGAAGGTTTCAGGGATCTTTGGGACTGGTGGTGGCTGTGCTGAACACAGGACGAAGACACACGCTAGAACAGCAACTCCGTACATTGTTACGCTTTCCTGCAGAATGAAGGTGACCTGGCCAACGCAATTACTTATAGGGAAGGGGGGCGTAGACGGTATCGCGCGCATGCGTGCCCAAATTCTTATGTCATGTGGAATGGATGTTTTCACTTGACGCAATGCTAATCACCCCACTCATAGAACGTAACGAATAATGCATGACCTCTGAGGTCATGTATTAGGCTAGTTTTCACTCCCATCCTTTTTTGAGCAACGGAGTTCACCGTAACAAATGGATATAATTTTTAGAGTGCACAAACTACTTTCATAGCATCGAACACTGCACAGCAACAACATTGAGAGAGAAAAGAGCAGCCTCGCTAGACAACACCAGCGTGTCTATTCTACTGCAGACAGATGCTGGGAACAGTGAAGTTTCCAGCGTTGGGAGTCACAGCAAAGAACTGGTTAAAGTAGGTGAGGGTATCAGTGGAGGTCTGGTAGAGGTTGCTCAGCACAGGAACGTTAGGCGTCGTCTGCCCTACTCCCAACTCGAACTCGAAGCCTGCACCGGGCTAATTGGTTGGGGAGAGGCGGTAGGTTATCATGCCGTGCAATGTAGCTGCCTTACCCTGTAGCGCCATATGTTCAAGGTGGCGTGAATGTACGGATCGGGGCGAGTTCCCTCATAAGTGGCTGAGGCTACCCATCCCCAGTACTTAGGAATGGTACCGTTTAGGGCGCGAACTTGGCAACTTGGCGAGCTACCAGGTCTGCAAAGCGGCACGGGGGGGGGGGGGGGGGGGGGAGGAAATAAAGGTCAATGACGATCGTCTCGGAAATCGGATGGCATCGCCTTACGCAGATCGATAGATGTACTCGAAACCTTTGTCGTAAAGCGCGATACCAGTTAGTGTCGTGTTATCTTCAAACGTGCCGCTCTCAACTCGGTGACCAAGGGTGGCGTCCTGTGCAAAGAAACCTGCGGCGCAAGACATGTTAGGCTAAAATTACTTAAAAGTTAGAATTAGTACCTCGTCCGAACACAGGATGATCGGAGTCATGAATCTCGACAAAGACCTGGAGAAGTTTACTGTAAGGACGGCTAGAAAAACGAAGCTCGATTGTATTTTGCTTACGTCAGCGAAGAATGTCTCAGGAGGGTTGGGACGCGCTGGTTGTGCAATGCACACGGCCACAAGGCAGGACACTAGCAGGAAGGTGACGGCAACCATGATCGACTTTTCGACGTTCGCGCAATAATACGCCCCTCGTTTGCCTTATATAGGCCATCACGTGTTTAGCTCCCGCGTGACTGGAGTGTTGATGAGGTCTGCGCTGATTGGTACGCTGCAGATTCCGATGTCTCGTGTGTTTGCGGTAAAACAAAAACAAGGAGGCATCTTTGCGGGATGCTATCACAAAACAATCTTTAACTCGGTTGGATAGAAGCAACCTCTTTGCTGGGCGAGACCCCGCCCTCAGCCTATATATTTCTGCTGCAACGTAGTAACTGGGATTGCATTCCAATCAAAATACGGTATTTTAGCTTGCTAAATGAGTGCAGCTTGCTGTCTGCAGAGGGCAGTGGCTAACTCTCCAAGAGGTCCATTCAGATTAACACGTAATTTACACGCTCATTCATGGCATACTACTGTACGTCAATAGATATGATTGCGTAATGCAAATCTTGGTATACTCCAACTAGTGATACACTCTTCATTGCTGGACTATATGTTAGAGCAACTATAAAAGAACGTGTCAGAATTATTTGTTGCCTTGTGCAAGTCCCTGGTAATTTAATTAGTGCGGATCACGTGCCTGCGGTGGAAATGACGACAGGACAAAAAAAAAGAGCACGAGTTACCCTGGCCAGCCAACGACCCTTCTGATCTATGTTGCAGTTCCCGTTATTGGTCTAGTACTAAATTATGTTAATTAACTACATTCCTCGACCCACTGATACTTGTACCTTGCAGAGCCGCCATTGTTCAGAGATGTTATCTGCAGGTGTGTTGTGTGTGCGTGGAGCTGTGAATGACTTTGTACCACGAACAGCATGTATCATTTAATTATGGCCTTAGGAATAGTAGGTGTTCGTTATATGCAATGTATTAGCGGCCATGGTGATATATATACATTCTCCAAAACAAAAAATTTGCACAAAGACAGTGCGTCCATTGAAATGTGAAGTTTGTTCATCATCATAGTTTACACAGATAAAAGTTCAAACGTCCAGCTGGATTTAGCAAACAAAATCCAGGGTGGATTCAAATTAATTAATTAACAAAACCAGTGAGTTCAAGACTTTTCCTCCCTGGAATTGAGTACATAGTGTGGAAAAATCTTGTAACCATCCTGGATTCATCGAACACAATCCAGGACTGCTGGCATAAATTTCCACCCTGGACGTTTGTTTCCTGTGTTACCCAATTTTACATGTGAGAGCAATTTCATAGGGAACCATATCACCTCCTGAAATGCCCCACATCCCTATGACCAACCATGTGTTGTACTGCCATAGTAAACAGCAGGGTTCTTCTATTTGATGCCAGTTCAAGTAGCGGTAGAAGCACTTCCTGTTGATTTTAAATGAAAGAGTCATCCTATTTAATGCACCCACCTATCACTCAAGGCCAATATTTAGTACGCATTTTGGGGCAGTGGCCTGAGAACTCATGAAGCAGCACACACCAGGGCTATGGTCAGTCCAGCACACATCAGGGCTATGGTCAGTCCAGCACACACCAGGGCTATGGTCAGTCCAACACACATCAGGGCTATGATCAGTCCAACACACACCAGGGCTATGGTCATTCCAACACATAGTCACCTGGACACGCCAGGGGCTATGGTCACATGGTCAGTCCTTGTAAACACTATGGCTATTCATGAAGAAACCCAATTGTATTCATAAACAATGTAGTGTCAAAGGTTGCATAACGCAGGGGTCCAAATTGGTGAAATGAACAGAATATTTAAATAATGGTTAAACGACAATGTATCCCTTATAAGAACGCACTCGTTGAGCGCATTCCCTCGTTAGAAGCGCAGCGGCGTATTATATTCACGGCTAATGTGAGTAAGGTACAGTTTCAATGTGCCAGTACATGTAGAGCGTTTGGATAGCAGGCTAAGATAGTACATGTATTCACAACAAGCGCAAAAGCTTCAACAAATGTACAGACTTGTTGTATACACTATGTACATAATTGTCATTCGCAGATAATGAACCACCCCAGAAGCGCCCAAATATGGTAAGAGCGCAGGCAGAATCGACCAATATGCCACATAGAAGCTGTTGTCTTTATACTTGATGTAAGGCCAAATATGGCCGTATGGTCACATTTGGGCTTTGTATAGATGGATGCCATTTTGTTCACTTTGTCATTAGACGAAGAGAAAATGAGTGGAGTTGGTGTATATACATCTGAATATGCAGCCATGGTTACTGTTAATCTAGTATGTAACCATGGTTATTGTTAATTTAGTCACATGCAGCCATGGTTATTGTTAATCTAGTCACATGCAGCCATGATCTAGTCACATGCAACCATGGTTACTGTTAATCTAGTATGTAACCATGGTTATTGTTTCTAGTCACATGCAGCCATGGTTATTGTTAATCTAGTCACATGCAGCCATGATCTAGTCACATGCAACCATGGTTATTGTTAATCTAGTCAAATGCAGCCATTGATTTTAATTGCTTCAAATTAAATTTCATAGATAATTAGCCATTAAAATCATTGCACTCAATCGAATGTTACATACATTACAAGCATGTAGTCTGCATTAAAAAAAAAAAAAACACACACACCTTTCAGTGGAATATAATAACTTATCATTGATGTCGATTAATTAACTCCATAACCAGTTTGAGCTTATATGTAACTATTGTTTATTATAAACACTGAATCAATTAAGTGTGGCATTAAAAAATAAATAAATAAGCATCTTGCAACAAGATGTGTTATTTCCCCGCTGAACGTGTTATGTGTTTGCATTACACCTTTGTCCACATAACTTGGACTTTTGATCCTCACATGGGTCCACGTAGCCATTAGCCCGCATATTTATGATATTCCGCTGATGAGAAGCAGTCCCGTTAAAGCAAGAATATTCGAATCGATTCTTGATTTATCTTAACATTTTGTACCATAATGTGTAAGTGATGAATCAAGAATTGCATGGGATCGTTTCCGACCTAACGTGTACAATATCGGTACGCGCAATAGAAATGTATGGCTGATTAAAAATTCAGCCTTACAACTCCATGACAGATAGGTCTCTTATTAAAACGTTGTGCTCATTGGATTGCCCCGTGGTCGAGATGTAAAGTGCAGTGATTTGGAATTGAAATCCCGCTAGGAATAACTTCGTTCTGGGACGTATCTAAGTATAGTTCCAAATTTATTTCTTCATGCTAGTGCACCGTGGCTTAGTGGTTACGTCGAGAGCTTTGCGGTAATTGGCTTCAATTCCGCGGCCCGGGGTCAATTTTCTCCCCTAGCGTATCCACTACATGTATTCCACGGGGAGCATGAGTGGCATAGCCTCGGTTCCTGTCGAAAGTGGAAGAGCTGGTGATGTTGGGTGACTGGCACAATATCTGTTCAATTTGGTTTCTGTTGACTTGGTAGTGTTACTCAATGGGAATTCTCCATTGGAGAAACAAAGAGAATAGCGAGTTGCTGTCTTCCCTGCATACGGCTGTGTCTCATTTTTCTTATTAGTTATTTGATTACTTTTTTCTTTATGGTTTTGTTTTCCTAATTCTTTGCTGCATTTTCATTTTCTTTATACGACATTTAAATGAATACAATAGCTTTTTTTCACTCGGATATATATATGTGTATTAATGTATACTGTGTGACATTGACGTAGACATATTACGGAGTGGTCACATGACACATAAAAAGGGAGTCATTAAAAACTAGAACCTGACTAGATGAACTAGCTAACACGAATCGAGAATGTAAATAAAAAACAATACGTAACCGTTTTCGCCCGGTGGTTATTATCGGTGCGGTACCGATATTACTAATTATGCGGCCGGACCACGTGCCAACAAAAGCGGCGGGAAATCAGCGGGGATTAAATGGAGGAGGAGACGACAGACTCTTTATTGATAGCAGGTCCGGAGAAGGCGGGGAAGAACAGGACTCAGCACGAGTTACCATGGTGAGCGAATTCAGTTTCTTTGTCAGTTCACAACGTTACTTAAAAAATAGGGTGGAGAAGTACCGGCCAACGACACTTCAAGACATTGTAGGCAACGAGGACACCATTAGCAGACTGGCGGTAGGAGAAAAATACCCTTTATTAGCTCAGTGTATGACAGTCATGAACCTGCTCTGTAGGTCTTCGCTAAAGAAGGGAACGTACCAAATCTGATCATTTCTGTCAGCTGGATGTTAATGCAATTATTTACAATTATTTAACTGCATACCTCGACCACAGGGTCCACCTGGAACTGGCAAGACGACGAGTATCTTGTGCCTTGCAAGAGCCTTGCTTGGGCCGTCATTCAGAGATGCTGTTCTTGAGTTGAATGCGTCCAATGATAGGTGTGTGGTAGTTATAAGTACAATATACCATGAAAATAATGTATTGCCTTTCAAATAGCGGGTATATATATATATGGCGATTATGTGTACACCTTTATGCATTCTCCAAACCATCTATGTATAATGCTTATTTCAGGATAAAGGAAAGTAGACGTTGAATGCCATTAAAATGTATGGCTAATTAAAAATCCAGAGCTGTATGGTTTCATGATGGATTACCTGATCATCAATATTTTGTTCAACCAAAAGCTTTTGTGCTTCCCACCTCCTAGACCCATGTTGGTCAAGAGCCCTACACAGTGGTGTATTATAATCATGTGGGTGTCCATGAGTGGACCTCTACTCGACTGCTTCCCCCTTCCAAGTCCTCCATATAGGCCACTATTATTTAGCGTGTCACTTTTTGCTTTTTGGAGGACTCATCTATTGTCCTGTAGAGGGATTTTTATCCCATAAAGGTATTGATGTTTGCCTGTTGTCCTGTAGAGGAATTGATGTTGTACGCAACCAGATCAAGATGTTTGCACACCATAAGGTAACCCTGCCGCCTGGTCGACACAAGATTGTGATCCTTGATGAGGCAGACAGGTAAGTCTTTATTGCACACACCAGGGCTATGGTCAGTCTAGCACACATCAGGGCTATGGTCAGTCTAGCACACATCAGGGCTATGGTCAGTCTAGCACACACCAGGGCTATGGTCAGTCCAGCACACACCAGGGCTATGGTCAGTCTAGCACACACCAGGGCTATGGTCAGTCCAGCACACATCAGGGCTATGGTCAGTCCAGCACACATCAGGGCTATGGTCAGTCCAGCACACACCAGGGCTATGGTCAGTCCAGCACACACCAGAGCTATGGTCAGTCTAGCACACATCAGGGCTATGGTCAGTCCAACACAGTCTAGCACATACCAGGGCTATGGCAAGTTCTATCTGTGGGTCACATGCAGCCATCTGTGGGTCACATGCAGCCATCTGTGGGTCACATGCAGCCATCTGTGGGTCACATGCAGCCATCTGTGGGTCACATGCAGCCATCTGCGGGTCACATGCAGCCATCTGCGGGTCACATGCAGCCATCTGTGGGTCACATGCAGCCATCTGTGTCTCACATGCAGCCATCCTTACAGACACTTTCAAGCTGTGTAAGGCTTAGGGTTTTGAACATTTTGATGCAATTCTGTATGTGTTGTGTGTGTTCTTTGAGTACAGTGTGTGTGTGTGTGTGTGTGTGTGTGTGTGTGTGTTGTGTATGTGTGTGCATGTTGTATGTGTGCATGTATTTGTGTGTGCATGCGTGTGTGTGTGTGTGTGTGTGTGTGTGTGTGCATGCATGTGTGTGTGCAGGCATGTGTGTGTGCATGCATGTGTGTGTGTGTGTGTGATACTCACATGTTCCTCATCTCCAGTATGACTGATAATGCCCAACAAGCTTTGAGAAGGACAATGGAGATATATTCAAAGACCACTCGTTTTGCACTTGCTTGTAATGCCTCTGACAAGATCATTGGTAGGCAGCTGCTTGCCAAGTATCTCCATCTCACACATAACACACACACACATGCATATATATACACATACATGCACATACACATACAATATACACACACATACATACATGCACACACATACATACATGCACACACGTACACACATGCATGCACCTTTCAGAGGCTATACAGTCAAGGTGTGCTGTGTTGAGGTATTCCCGCCTATCAGATGCTCAGATTCTGACCCGACTGCTGACTGTGTGTGACAAAGAGAAGGTGTGGGAGAGATAAGGGTCAAGGAGAAGGTGTGGGAGAGATAAGGGTCAAGGAGAAGGTGTGGGAGAGATAAGGGTCAAAGAGAAGGTGTGGGAGAGATAAGGGTCCAAGAGAAGGTGTGGGAGAGATAAGGGTCCAAGAGAAGGTATGGGAGAGATAAGGGTCAAGGAGAAGGTGTGGGAGAGATAAGGGTCAAAGAGAAGGTGTGGAAGAGATAAGGTCAAGGAGAAGGTGGAGAGATAAGCTTCATACAGGAGTGACTTGCATAAAATAATTTTAATTCTTATTTGGATCAACTATGCACCCTAAATACTATCATTTCATGTTACGATGGCTACGGCAGCTACGTCACCATAGCAGCAAGGATCGTGGCAAGACCAAGTACCATACACACATAAAGTCCTGACAACTTTGGTGATCACAGACAAAAATCTGTCTCACCATATAATAAAATTGAATGGCAAGAATTTGGTATCAACGAAACACTTTTTAACCTTGAAAATTAATCTGCATAGGAGTGAGAATGGTTGCATTAAATGTTGTGAGATAAAAGAAAGGTCAGATCGTACAATTGTATACTGTAAGGTATGGTGTCATCATGACAATACTGTAAGGGTGGTGTCATCATGACAATACTACAGTAAGGGGTGGTGTCGTCATGACAATACTGTAAGGGTGGTGTCGTCATGACAATACTGTAAGGGTGGTGTCGTCATGACAATACTGTAAGGGTGGTGTCGTCATGACAATACTGTTTAAGGGTGGTGTCGTCATGACAATACTGTAAGGGTGGTGTCGTCATGACAATACTGTAAGGGTGGTGTCGTCATGACAATACTGTAAGGGTGGTGTCATGACACTACTGTAAGGGTGGTGTCATGACAATACTGTAAGGGTGGTGTCATGACAATACAAACTGTTTGGTTGTCAAGGTACCACGATCTGACGATGGGCTGGAGGCACTAGTGTTCACAGCCGAAGGAGACATGCGACAGGTAGGCCTGGGGACTTGGCCACTCTGATCGCACATCATATCAATCTTATGATACTCCTTTTGTGGGGCTAGGCACTGAACAACTTGCAGTCTACATTCGCTGGGTTTGGGTTTGTGAGTGCCGAGAATGTGTTTAAGGTGAGTGATGTGTGCTGATGTGTAGTGTGTACATTGCATGTGCTGATGTGTAGTGTGTGTACATTGCACACACATACATGGGCCTACATGTATACTGTTATTTTGGATGACATGTAGGTGTGCGATGAACCACACCCTGTGATGATTAAGGATATGATTGGTCATTGTGTGCAAGGGAAAATTGACGATGCGTACCTGATTCTGAAGTCCTTGTGGGACAAAGGGTATTCCCCCCACGACATCATCACCAACATCTTCCGAGTGTCCAAAAATTACCAGATGCCAGAGTATTTGAAGCTAGAGTTTATAAAGGTGTATGTGTGTGTGTGTGTGTGTGTGTGTGTGTGTGTGTGTGTGTGCGTGTGTGCGTGTGTGTGTGTGTGTGTGTGTGTGTGTGTGTGTGTGTGTGTGTGTGCGTGTGTGTGTGTGTGTTTGTGTTTATGTGTGTTTATATTTGTGTGTTTATGTGTGTTTATGTATGTGTGTGTGTCTGTGTCGTGTGTGGGCTGCTAATAGGAGGACTGTATCTACTTATGTGTGTGTTTCACTGACAGGACATCGGGATGACGCACTTAAGACTGACTGAAGGGATGGAGTCCTTGCTGCAGCTTTCAGGGCTGCTGGCAAAGCTCTGCAGGAAAACTGCAATACAACCCTCATAGAACTGTCAGAGGTCATCCATTGTGTGTCATCTACCTCCACACATCCCATTGGTGTACTTCCTTATGTGCTCTCTTATCTCCCTCATTTGTTACTTCACAAATGTGTTACTCTTGAAAGCAACCTTTGTGTGTTGTCCCCATGTAGGAGTACATGTGCTGGGTGGGTCTTACTTTGTGGGATTGTGCTAATGTGTGTGAGAGGTCTGCAATTATTTGTAAGTTTAATTCTGTTAGTAACTGTATATTAGAAGCTGTCATTGTTGATAGCACATCTTGTTTCTAATGGATGGGCAACAATTTTTCATTTTGGATGGACCTGTGTGGATATTTTCATGTTGTTGTGAAGTGGTCTTGTATAGCACTTGAAATGCGAGTTTATCGCGTGCAGTATTATTATGATGCAGCTCCTTTATGTTATAAAGCAGTATGCTGTCAACTGTGGGAACAGGTATGAATTTAATATACAGTGTATTGCTACCACGTGATCGAATGAAGAAATGTTGGAAGGGATTGCGAGGAAGGTTAGTCCGTGTTTTATATGTATCACCTTGAACGGTAACCTTCGTCGCACGGGCGCAATCAGATAAGTTTTTTCATCATCCTCGTGTCGGCCATCGGCTGGATATGTTTTGACGTTGGACTAGGGATGGAAGAACAAAGGTACCTTATCTAGCGTGCCTCGTCCCTAACCATCCAATTACCCATTCTGAAGCCAAGGCAAGAACATCGTTTTACAATGGAGCCACTTTTGTTCCTGGTGTTTTGCCGCCAGCGGGCTGCTGTTGTATCTCTTTTATATTATTCACCTCTTGGCGCACTATTCGTACCCTATACCTGCCGTTTTGGTATCCTTTGGACTAGTATGTGGGACTGTGGGGTGTGGCCTCACTACGAGCAAACCTTTACATCGTTCACCAAGACATTGGCTCTTCTGCTACCTTTTTTGGTGTCAGCGGGAGGCGTGTTGAATAAGATTGGGAATGACGGGCTGAACAGAAGTACACAAGTGTACTTCCTTGCCCAGTTTGCTGGAGCCGGATGGGCAGTCACTACGTTGGTGAGCTAAGCCCGTATTGATATAACTTCGGGGCGGATGTTGAAGGGGTGGGCTGAAATAGTAAATAAACTAATGACATTCATTCCCTTGCAATGTCGCTAATGAAGGGCCCGTCATTGATGAATTAGTATGACCATGTATTTGCCCCACGGTTAAAAAGCTATAAAAATGCATCGCGTTTAAATCGCTATAACTTCCCAACGGATAACGCTATCGACTTCCTATTGTCAACACTTCATAGTGAAATGGTGTAGTATGAAGTGTTGAAAATAGGAAGTCGATAGCGTTATCCGTTGGGAAGTTATAGCGATTCAAACGCGATGCATTTTTATAACATTTTAATCGTAACAGGTTGGGGCAATTTTCGCGGAAGCTATCCCATTTGCTTAATTCATGTATACATGACCCGCAATCTGCATGGCATTATATTGGCTTGTTTGTTTTTGGCATTGCCATGGCAATTATTAATATGTGTGTGACGTCTTGTAATCCCTTCGTTCAGTGGATTTCACTCCTCTTCTGGCCTTTTCATGAGGGAAAGAAGCGTGGGCAATACGAGCCGCTTAACTGATGCTTTATAAATATATATATTGTGTGGCATTTCTTCACAAAATATCCTATATATAACAGTGCAAACAACGCAATGCATTCACGTGTATATAAACATACACACACACACACACACACACACACACACTATACTATAGTCATTGCACATGCGCATTATATGTCTACTGCATATAATCAAGCATCCATTACACGAGTCTAGCGTTATCCTCAGTCGGGGTTTCTTCCGCGAATGAACCTCTGTCCATCTCGAGTGGCGGCAAGGACTTCTGTAGATACCTGCCCTCGTTCATTGGCGGCGCCGAAGGGGACGCGACAGTGTTAACAACATTTCTACTCAGCGTCGCTTCGGCGAACGAGGGTGGGGAATTGCTATCCATCCTGCTGCCTGAGTGCATTGGATTGGTGTTCTCAGGAATATTCGCTGCAAGCGGCTGCTCTTCGAAGGCCAGCCGCGGACCCCTGTTGATAAGGATGACGTTTTCGCCCTCGTTTGAAGGCGCAACGCTCGTTTTGCAGCATTCCTTTGAGTCAGAAATGCACGGCCAAAGAAGCATGTAGATCACCTGTGGGAAGGGAAGTAAGGAAGTAAGAAGATGTGGCCGATACTAGCTACCTCAGCGCGGTATCCATGCAGTATACTTACCATGGACACCACCGAGACGCATACTCCAACGAACTCCACCAATATCCAGATCTGAGGCTCGTTGAAATAGACACTTGGTGATGTGCCGGGTGTGGTTATTAAGCCGAAGAAGAACGTAGCGTCTATTTGAATAATGGCTCCTCCAGAAGCTATGCATACGCCCACAAGGAAGTTCATCTATGGGAGAGTGTGCATGTATTCAGCAAAAAAAGCTGCATTCGGGACTACCTTCTCCCACATTCAGCCCCTCCCTCATCCCATCCACACCCACCTCACCAACTTACAATGACAGCAGTAAACCATTTCGCAATGTTCAGATGAATCAAGATTGCTACGTTCGTCACAAGACCGGCCACAAGGAAGAACCAGTAGCACGTGTACTCGTATTCCAGCCGATGGCCCAGGTCCGTCAAGTTGGTAACGACTGTAGTAGCGTTCAGTAAGAATGCATTCCTGTGCGGAGCAACGCAGCTGGTCACCCCTCCCCCTCGCCCGCTGCTCTAAGCTTACTTCGCAGTTGTTAAACTGAATCCGATGAGGTACCCGCACCATCCAATGAGCCCAATCACTTCAATTGGCACAGCGATCTGCAGAGATGCATGATGTGGGCGGGGCACGGGACTGCACGGGCTGAACTTACCGTGCGGCAGGCACCTTCTATCTTCCCCATCTTTCGATCTTATAAGATCGGCGGCGGTCTTGCTTTTATTTGACAGTAGAACTCAAAGTCTGTGACCGTGTAACAAGCGCAATGTATTATTGATCCATGTTGCTAGGGGCGCTCCGAATGAATTTAATGTATCGTGTAACGGTTAATTTATCTGTATACCGCTTTCTTCTTTGAATTAAATTTGCCCAGACCTTATTTCACAGCACCGGATGTAGCTGTGAAATAAGGTCTGGGCACCAAGAATAATACAACATTAAATCAGAGAGAATTATCTCTGATTAAATTCACCACTCCTGATGAGAGGGTTTTGTATGGCCTGTTTACTGCACAGAGGCGCCTTTGGCATAATAGCCACTGCACAAAAAGGAGACTGGGGATGGCATAGATGTTATATTACTGAGAGAATTAATAGTTTGTTTTTATTTCTATCGGCCTGGGTACGAGATACATTTATAGCGCTGCGATTCAAATGTCGTCTTTTGAGCTAGAGGAGCCGTGGGGTCAGCTTATTTCAATTAACCTTGCCGGAGAGGAGCGTGTTCCTATTGTAGGACGCGAGTTTACCATTGGCAGAGGGAAAAGCAAGTTGCTATAACGATTGAATGTCGTAAATAGCATTTTCTCCAACCTACGCGCACCCTGTAGACTCTGATTTAGTCGTCGAGAACAAATGCGTATCGTCTCTGCACTGCACGCTTTTCCGAAGCGAGGACTCGGGAGAGGTGTGGATCAAAGACCTCAGTACGAACGGGACTCTTGTCGGCAGCCGTGTACTTCATCGAGAGCAAAAGGTGGGGAGTGGGGTCGCTTACTTTTGGTGGTCATTTAGTTCGGATGGTATTGTGCACATACTGTAGCAGAAGCTGCAGAATGGTGACCTCATCAAACTGGTACACCGCAAGGAGCAGCCGGACCAAGGTGCGCTTTTTCCCGCGTTACAGGCCCGCCACATGCCTCTTTGAGTGGGCTCTCTATTGTCAGACGTCACGTACAGATTCGTAGACTTAATTCACGTGACGTCAGAAGACTCCACACTTGAAATGACGCAAGAGTACACCGAAACCGAAAGCAGTAAGTTACTTCATTTATGAATCAAGGCCACAACCATTACTCCTTACATTGATGGTATTCCTAGGCAATGGTGGTGTGAAGAGAGTATCAGAGGTTAGGGGTGTGGTTTTTTTTAGAACTAATTAGTATACCACTACCACCAGTCTGGGGACAGTCCCCCGCCAAAGAGGAGGGCGGAAGTGGGCGTGGACAATGGTGATAGGGCAGTCAGTGAGTGTGGAGAAGAGAGCAAAGTGTTAGCAGATGATGGTCCCTCTAAGCCAGTTCTTTCTGAAGAATCTCCTGAGCCCCTCACTAAGGCTGCACTTTCTGAAGACGACCGCTTTAAGCCAGCTGTTTCTGAAGAGCCTCTTAAGCCAGTTCTTTCTGAAGGGTCCACTAAACCAGTTCCTTTTGAAGAGCCTCCTAAACCATTGGTTTCTGAAGAGCCTCCTACGCCAGTTCTTTCTGAAGGGTCCACTAAACCAGTTCCTTTTGAAGAGCCTCCTAAACCATTGGTTTCTGAAGAGCCTCCTACGCCGGCATTGGTTAAAAGGGACTCAATGGAGGAGTCTCTGTTGTGTGGAATCTGCCAGGTAAGTACTTATCCAGTCCTTGTGTGCCTGTTCTTTATTGTTGAGTCATTGAACAGGAAATCCTTCACGACTGTGTGAGGTATGGCCTGGGCACTATATATTTATGTACATGCACTTTGTATACGCACATTATCACCACACGCACACACACACACGCACGCACACACACACACGCACACACACACACACACACACTCCCAGTCTCCAGCCATGCATGCATTCGTATTGTGCTGGGTGTTATTCGGACTGGATGGCAATGTCCAACAAGTGCCCTGCTGTAAGTCCTATTGAGCTTCCAGTTTCTTGTCTTAATTACATCCCTCTACATACCATCCCGCACACTTCCCGCACACCATCCCTCCACACTATCCCTCTACGTACCACACTACATACACCATCCCTCTACACCATCACTGCACACCATCCCTACACACACCATCACACACACATCCACATACCATCCCTTCACACACATCCCTCCACACCCATCCTCCACACACCATCTCTCCACACACCATCCTCCACACACCATCCCTCCCTCTCTCCCTCATACACCATCTCTACACACACCATCCCTCCACACACCATCCCTCCACACACCATCCCTCCACACACCATCCCTCCACACACCATCCCTCCACACACCATCCCTCCACACACCATCCCTCCACACACCATCCCTCCACACACCATCCCTCCACACACCATCCCTCCACACACCATCCCTCCACACACCATCCCTCCACACACCATCCCTCCACACACCCATCCCTCCACACACCATCCCTCCACACACCATCCCTCCACACACCATCCCTCCACACACCATTCCTCCACACAACCATCCCTCCACACACCATCCCTCCACACACCATCCCTCCACACACCATCCCTCTCTCATACACTATCTCCATGCACCATCACCACACCACCATCACCACAAACCATCACCACACACCATCACCACACACCAAGTGTCGCAACACAGTGGAGCGGATCAGTAAAAACCACATAGTCAATAACCTAGTCATGGCCTACCTCAAGGCCAACCCAGGTAGAGATCATGTGACATGCATGTGACGTGCATGTGAGTATGATGAGGTCAGGTGCATGTGGGTATGATGAGGTCAGGTGCATATGGGTATGATGAGGTCAGGTGCATGTGAGTATGATGAGGTCAGGTGCATGTGGGTATGATGAGGTCAGGTGCATGTGGGTATGATGAGGTCAGGTGCATGTGGGTATGATGAGGTCAGGTGTGTGAGTGTGACAACATGAGAGAAGTGAGGTGTTTTCAATGCTGACCTGTTATCAGAGAAGAAGAGACCAGAAGACTGCTTGAAGGAACTAGATGAGAAAAACAAGATCACCAAAGACATGGTTAGTAGTCATAGCAATGGAAGTCATCAGTCGCAGCTTTTTAGTAATGCTGTGAGGGACAAGGATGAAGTTATGCTCTCACCTCACTCACACATTTACACACAGCTCTATCCAAAGCACACCAGATCACGTGCAGATTCAGATGAAGGGGAAGGCTCAGATGAGAGAGGATCAGAGGATGACAGCGATGAGAGTGTTGAAGGCTTTCACCCACCTCCCTTCATGTTCCACACTACTACTTTGACACCATTCTCTCTGTTCATGTATGTTTGAAGTGTTCTGTACCCACCTGTGTGTTGTTGTGTTGCATGTGTTGTGCAGTGTGTACATGGGCATTGCAGTGTTTACATGCATGTTGCAGTGTTTACATGCATGTTACATGTGTGCTTATATGTGTGTTTACATGTGTGTTGAATGCTACATGCATGTTGTTGTGGTGTTCTATGTCCACTGCTACAATCCCATGCACACTTGCACCCTCCCCAGGCCTCCACCTCCCACACGATGTCGTCAATGCCCAGGATACGGCGAGCCCTTCATTGGCTCCGCCCACCCCACCCCTCCCACCTACACATGCCCCATAGGTGGGAACCATATCCTCTGCTCCTGTTGTACACAGCCCATGCCCGACAGGAGGGCGGAGCCCGTGTGCCCACGACCTCAGAAATGTGAGTGACTGCTATGTGTGACCAAAGGGAATGGGAGGGGTAGAGGGTGTGCACTAAAAGTGGTTCCATGTCTGCCTTAGGTGATCTGTGTGGGAGTGCGTTTTGCCACATGTACTGGGGCTGCAGGAAGCTGGGCTGCAGAGGATGTCTCAATTGCTTCAAAGGTGCAAGCTGTGCATGTGCTTACCATCCTCCACTCATCTTTTCCTCTTTGCCAAACTACATGTACTGACTCCACACACACACACACACACACACATGCACACACACATGCACACACACATGCACACACACACACACATGCACACACACACATGCACACACACACATGCACACACACACACATGCACACACACACACATGCACACACACATGCACACACACACACACATGCACACACACACACACACACACACACACACACACACATGCACACACACACATGCACACACACACACATGCACACACACATGCACACACACACACATATAAACACACATACATACATGCTCACACAAACACACATGCGCACATCCAATGCACACACACATGCACACACACTGTCAACATATATACTTGAATTAGATATTGATTTTGATGATAGTGGCTTGACTGACCTAATTAATGGCAACTTGTATGAGTCAAAGATATTAAAGGTTAGATATTGCTCACCCAAACATGTGGATGGGCAACATATATGTATGTGTGGTCACAAGCTTTAACACACGCACTTAATCTCAAGCACACGCTATGTGTAATGCTTTCTCCTGGTCCCCTGTCATCAGGACTATCTCAGTGGGAAGGGATTGAGTATCAAAGATCTATTGCGGGTGTGTTGTACCCGTCTAGCAGATGGCACATATACTACAACAGGTAAGTTATTATGTTTACCCCCTCTTCCACCTTCTCCTCCACCCCCTCCTCCATCCCCTCTTCCACCCCTCCTTCACCCTCTCCTTCACCCCCCTCCTTCACCCCCTCCTCCACCCCTTCCCACCCCCTCCTCCTCCCCTCCTCCACCCCCTCCTCCACCCCCTTCCCACCCCTCCTCCACCCCCTTCCCACCCCCTCCTCCACCCCCCCCCTTCCCACCCCTCCTCCACCCCCTTCCCACCCCT
Source organism: Ephydatia muelleri (assembly GCA_013339895.1). NCBI lineage: Eukaryota > Metazoa > Porifera > Demospongiae > Spongillida > Spongillidae > Ephydatia > Ephydatia muelleri. The sequence goes on from JABACO010000015.1 coordinate 7,887,547, forward strand.
CCTCCACCCCCTTCCCACCCCCTCCTCCACCCCCTTCCCACCCCCTCCTCCACCCCCTTCCCACCCCCTCCTCCACCCCCTTCCCACCCCCCCTCCACCCCCTTCCCACCCCCTCCTCCACCCCCTTCCCACCCCCCTTCCCACCCCCTTCCCCCCTCCCCACCCCCTTCCCCCCCACCCCTCCTCCACCCTCCCACCCCCTTCCCACCCCCTCCTCACCCCTTCCCACCCCCTTCCCACCCCTCCTCCACCCCCTTCCACCCCCTCCTCCCCCCCCTTCCCACCCCCCCCTCCACCCCCTTCCCACCCCCTCCTCCACCCCCTTCCCCCCCCCCTCCTCCACCCCTCCTCCACCCCCTCCTCCACACCCCTTCCCACCCCCTCAACCCTCCTCACCCCTCCACCCCTCCTCCACCCCCTTCCCACCCCTCCTCCACCCCCTCCATCCCTCCTCCATCCCCTCCTCCATCCCTCCTCCACCCCCTCCATCCCCTCCTCCACCCCCTCCTCCACCCAAGGGATGGAAGAGGGGGTGGAGGGGATGGTAGAGGGGGTGGAGGAGGGGGTAGAGGGGATGGAGGGGGTGGAGGAGGCCACCCCTTCTTCCATCCCCTCCACCCCCTCCTCCCCCTCCTCCACCCCCTTAACCCTCCTCTACCACCTCCTCTTTCCTTTTCTAATCCATCTCTCCTCCCCATCCTCCTCATATCAAAGACTCGCGGCTACAACCGGAAACACACACTTGTTACCGGTGTGCTTTCAAGGCCCTCCAGGAGCTGGCCTATCTTTATCGCAGGGACATCCCCACTGATGAATTGCCACGTGAGATTTGGATAGTTTTGTGATGGGAGGAGGGGAAGGAAAGTTGAAGCATGTGTGGGGAGGAGGGAAGCCTGAGGTTGGCATTCCAGACCTATAATGTTAGGGTATCAGAGAGGCTTTTGCACCTAGGGACAGTCACCTCAAGGCCAAGCTGCTACTGGGGTAAGATGTGCAGAACACAGAAAAGCAAACCACAGCATGCAGAGTGAGTGCAGTGTGTGTGTGTGTGTGTGTGTGTGTGTGTGTGTCTGTGTGTGTGTGTGTGTGTGTATGTGTGTGCGTGTGTGTGTGTGTGTGTGTGTGTGTGTGCATGTGTGTGCGGTGTATGTATGTGTGCGTGTGTGTGTGTGTGTGCGTGCATGTACGTGTGTGTGCGTATGTGTGTGCATGTGTGTGCGGTGTGTGTGTGTGTATGTGTGTGTGTGTGTGTGTGGTTATAGTGCTATATCATGTAACAGGGTGGTCACATTGTCATGCCATTGTACTTGCAAAGCTTTAAAACTACTATAACTCAGTATTAAAATCTGTTATATTACTGCTAGGGGCAAATAGTGTTGGGTAAGCAAATTTAGTTTGTGTTCAAAGCCCTCTACAATCGTTTAACATTTATTAGATGTAGGATTGCAAGAAAAAAGGTACAATACTGTTACAGTGGAGTTAGATAAGATGCTGTTACAGTGGAGTTAGATAAGATGCTGTTACAGTGGAGTTAGATAAGATGCTGTTACAGTGGAGTTAGATAAGATGTTGTTACAGTGGAGTTAGATAAGATGCTGTTACAGTGGAGTTAGATAAGATGCTGTTACAGTGGAGTTAGATAGGATGTTGTTAGTGGAGTTAGATAGGATGCTGTTAGCCCTTGAATTAGTTACTTAAGCAAAAAATAGTTATTGACACTTGCCTCAGTGGTGTGTTATTATAATTGATTTGTGGTTTTAGTTGGTTTGAATTTCATAACAAAATCGGTTTAATAATTGGTAATTTTATAATATCAATTTGAATGCTGTATGCTGTCAATTTGAATGCTGTACTTAAATTTTCAATTTTTCTAATATTTATTAGAAATTGTTTAAACATACCAAAATTGCATTTTTCTCATAACTTTTCACCATCATTATTATTTAATGTTTAGTGAACTAATTTTGATTTTTGACACCTGATCATAGCAGGGCAATTTGACTTAACACATGATTATACAAGTCAAACTGCCTTGCTATGATGATTACTATTAAATAAAGCAAATAAAAAATTGTGACACTTGAGAGATAAGCTTACATAACAGCTCACCAGCATGATAATAAGATAGTGATCAATTTCAGTATGCTGATCAAATTGAAACTGCTATTTGTATGCTGTATGGGACAAGGTCCAGCATAATCATAAGGTAGTCTTTCAAGTTCCTATCAAATGATTCTTGCACATCAAAAATTGGACTATCCTTTGTGGATTACTGGGTACTGCATGTTTAATTAGCCAAACATTTCAATGCAAGCATCGCTCTTTCTTTGCTTGTCCTAGAGAAATCTGAAAGAGCACCACTAGTGTGAATATGCTGGACACTGCCCCATTTATTATCAAAATAAATAAATATAATCATAATTATTATAGTATCGCATATAAGCCCTCTACCCCCAACAGAATAAATTGGATCGTGTTTAAACGTTCGTATCTTCGTAATCGCGAACACTTCCATGTATCATTTTTCATAATCTATACGGGTACCATTTAAATTCTGAATTTGTTTGAGGAGACATTTGCGGTTACGGAGATGTGCACATCTAAACACGAGCCATTTTTTTGTTGGGAGCGGAGGGAGAATTAACTTACCTTTATTGGTAGTTATTAAAGCTCAAACTTTTGATTTTTTTTTAAGATCAATTAGTTGGTTAAAGTAAGCCGTATAATTATACTTAAGGTACCACTTATAAGCCCGATTATTAACCACTTATAAGCCCGATTATTAACCACTTATAAACCCGATTATTAACCACTTATAAACCCGATTATTAACCACTTATAAACCCGATTATTAACCACTTTTAGCTTCATTGAGTCACTTATTTAAAGACTAAGGACTAATGTTTATACATATGCATAACAACCATTCATTCATCTTGAATATTTTGTCTCAATTTTATAGGGCCATGATTTAGTTACTTAACTTATGTATCATAATTCAACTCTATTTACCTGGTTATAGGTAATAGATCAGCTAACTAACATTGGAAATAACCATTTCAAACCTTTGTCTTCATTTGCAACACCCAGTAAAGGTGCATATTATCGTTCCCATTATATATAGTACAGATGGTCATATTGCCATAGCATTATGTAATATTTTTCCTTTCCAGGAATTTCAACCACATATGTGAACAAACCAGACACCTATGAAAGTGCACATGTGTTTTCATTATATACATGGGATGTGCTTGTTTAATTACACCAAATATACAATTCCTTCTGGCTAAAATTTGGTCTGAGTGAATATGTATGTACACTAATTAATTAAGTTGCGCTATAAATTTTTTTTCAAATCATAATTTTTTAATTAATCTGTTTAAGATAACAACTCATTCTTTGCACTATTGCCACACATCAGGAGTCATTTGGAGACTGATATAGAAAATGTCATTATACATGGACACCAAATATCGTTTTTAATAGTTATTGCACTTTGCTGATATGCAGATAATGTTTCAAAATGAAATTAAAATTTATCTATAAGTGGTTACTCAGATATGGCAATTATCAAAGGTGCAACTGCCTTTAATCATAGATGGACCAACTTACGAGTGTTTAAGTCACGAAATTCAAACGCTTTACATAAACAGATCTAAATGATGTGGCTGATAGCTTACATCGAAAACAACGAATTGAATGAATGCAATAAGCATCACGCGTAAAACTTGCCTCATCAGACAAAGGAATGCTCAATTCAGCCCCCTCATATCATTATCTATTATACTACTAGCTGTCTCAAGCTGCGAGTTGTAATTTCATCGCATCAGTTCTGCTATTATTATGTCCGCTTCCCTGCACAACAATACCATTATTTTATACCTTTGCTTCGCTGGGTAATTGCCTTTAACTTTGTCTGCATTGCAAGCTACACTGTCTCCAATAGAAAAAGCCATCTCTATCAGTTGTCCGAAAAAGGGGCATCGCACTTCAATAGTGCTCGCACCACACAGAAAGTCTCATGTTTTGACCTCTACGTTATCCAAACCACTGGTGTAGAGATGCAAGCAGTTTTTGTTAGCGCAGGATGAATGTATATGCCTTGTTGCTCAATTCCATAACCATGCTTAAATATAAACTCCTAGAAACTGTGCATGTTTGACAGTTCAAAGCTCTGTGAGTTAGGTCACAAAATTTTTGTTACACAATGTGAAGCAAAACGTCTTGTAACATCTAAATAAGATATGTGCAAGCAGTTTTAAACGATATCACGAGAGCACGTGTTCTATTATCATAATTGTATACACTTTTTTACTTTTAGTTCAGTATTTTGTGACAATGTCACAATGATGCATCTTGCGCGACTGACAAATCAAGACTAGAGAGTGCCTTGAATTGTAAATATTATGCACTTCCAAGCACTTTTGTTGACATACTAAGAACACCAGTGTGTGAGGTAAGTTTTCAAAAAGGCAGTGGCTTACAATCTGTCAATCTTTATCAATGGTATCTTACAAATGATGCCTGTTGGAAATAAATGACTGAGAGGATGATATTTGGTAAAGCCCAGGTTCAACTGGGCACAGAATCAAGGATAAAGATACCGGTATAATCTAATCTTTGTTCTTTCAGATGCATGATGGGGAGGATTAAGGAAGTCCCTCGATGTGTTCCTAGATATTATTTCATTCAGATTTGCATGTATATGGTATGCTGCATGAAATTCAAACCATAGTTAAAGACTTTAGCTTTTATTAGTTCTTATATGCTAAGGAATTATTGCATTGACTAGAGGACTTGTCACTTGTTTTTTTGAAGCTGCTGCCAACACTCACACACGAGGAGACAGAGTGGGATAGTCTATTCTGCTGGCCTGCAAGTATTAGGATATCTTACTTGGGCTGAACCTGCTATCATTGGGGGTTAGGTTATCAGGGAGTACTATGCGCGTACTCCCTGATAACTGACGACGAGCGTAGTAAGGATAGATAATTAATTTAGTACAGTGTTTGGCTTTTTTTTTTTTTAAGGGACCATTGAGAAAGTATCAGTGTTCCTTGTTTATATATTGTATGCAACTTCCACTTCCTACTGGCACTAGTGTCTATTATAGCATCCACAGTGCTAGAAATCACTATAAACTATAGGAGAAGTCACTCGTGCCTTGATTGCAGACATCAGTATTAGGGGGCTATGGCAATCTCAAATAGTATAGCTTCATTTGTGTGAAACCCACAGGAGAAGAATGGTCACAACCAATACAGCAGCAGCCTTAACTGAACTGAGCCATGCTCATACACCAATTTATATCCCTGGCACCTTGTAGATATCCTTTGGGACAGCCGTTTAAGTAAGAAATTTGCCTCTCTGCACAGCATTCCATCAGTGGATACAAAAAAAGGTGTGGAGGATGCCCAGCGTTCTTCAGCAGCACTCTTTATCTCCTTTCCTTCTCCTCTTCTGCTGAGGAGAGCACCGCTATTGCATTCCGATGTGTGCATGATGGTGCGTGCATGGGTGTCCACAACACGTACGTCATGTGCAAGTGACTGACACAACCTATGCTTTCTTATGCCATTCTTAGAGCTACATCAGCCTACATGATCTTTACCTGCGTGTCCCTTCTCGGACCAAGTGGAGGAGCAGAGTTGGGGTGTATAGGGCCCCCAATACAGCAATTAAGCATTCTTTAACACTCTCCCCTTTTCTTCTTTCCATTTTCATTTTTCATTCCATTACATTTATGTATGTGGTTCTTGATGCACACGTGAAGATGGTGCTCCCGTTGCTGGGGAACAAGAACCTGACGAAGCAATAGAAAACCAGCGACGTTATCCGGCTAGGAACCGCCGCATTCCCGAACGTTACGGCCCATATGTCGAACACTGAGGAAGAGGAGGGCAGTGTAACAATCGTCAATAACTGGCGCCTGCGCACTGTACAGTGGTCGTGTGACATTGTCCGACACATATAATATAGCCTAGCTTACACTTATTTTGTCAGTTGTTCGTGTACACGTGTTAATCCAATATTAAAGCTACTAACGCTGCCAAATCCTGGCCACTTACAGATGCATATTGGTGTAACTCTTACATTCCAACTGCGTTATTATTATTATTATTATTGTTTTAACATCCTCGCTATAGAGCTGATTTATATCTGAATGGGGACTCAGTCGTCGTTACGTGATTCCTATCTACCATCTCTTAGGGGGCCCCAGTGTCGGGGCAGCCCGTTTCGCCCTATCGTGCGTAACCCGAGTCTGGACCGTAGCCCAGCCCCAGGTGGGCGACGGGTGTGTGTGAGGGGACCCTTCCCACGGCGATGGCCGGGGAAAGGTCCCGTGCCCCGACCAGCTGGGTCACATCGACCCCGAGCGGGGACGATGGAGACCTAATATTCACACTAATCATGAAGAAATGAAGGGACTGGGTGGCGGGATTTCTTTGCTACCCACGACGGATAATGTTTGCATGCGTTGCTGGCGAAACCGGAAGATCCTCTACCTTATATGCGACCTTCGGCGCATGCGCGAGGTCCGCTCGAGTTAACTGCGTTTAACCAGGTTAAACTTTATCTATAATTTATCACCGGTGGCACACGAACATACCCTTTTACCCCGAAAACAATGTTTGCGAAGAGCTCAGTGGTGATGTTTACAGCAAGATAAACTCTTAGTTCTAATTTAAATCACAGGGCTATTCCATAGCCGTACAAAGGCAAATCAGTTCTCTATACGGTGGCTAGCATCCAGGAAATTAATTTTTGATTTAGCGCTGTGGAATACAGTTTAAGGTAACAAGGCGCCTGCCTGGCAGATGGCCGGTCGGAAATGGCCAATTTGAGCGGCCAAAGATGGCGACTTTAAGAACTTAGTAGCTTTAAGACCCTCGTTTCCATCACTTGTACATACCTTTTCCCCACGGCTGTTTCAGTCCATTGAAAAAGCACTATGAATTTTAAGTACCTATATAGCAACGTGAGTTAATTAATTCCACCTGGCGCGTACGTTCTAGAAAAAGGGCTCTGTCGCGAAGCCATCGATAATTCCTCACAAGATGAAGGTGTTATATGCAAGATAAGATGTAGCTGCATAGAAAGGTACCACGCTTTCCAGGTTTCATCACTGAGAACTGGTGTTATACGGTCTAGAATGCGTGATATCTCTTGGGATGCGGTTTGAACTATTTCAGTTTTCCGCGAATCCCACTTATATTTTTCGAGATTAATAGCTTCAAAACTATGAGGAGGGTACGATGTTGCTTTTTAATTTGTTTCTACGTTACTACACGAGTCCGCTGATCTCTTTTAATGCTTTGAATATGCAAGCAAATTGAGATTGAGTTAAATAAATTTTGGTATACACACATATTTATTTATTTCTTAGAGATGGCAATGCAGGTGTTTCATACGAGGTGATATGCTAAGATAGTGATCTTGCAATGTGGTTTTCATCTATGCTACAAGGTCTTTATGTACTCAGCATCCTCCCCCCCCCCCCCCCCCCCCCCCCCCCCCCCCCAGTGAATACTTTCTCATATTCCAAAACCTGTAGGCAAACAACCATGCCTGTTTTGCCTGATAACACTGGGCCAGTTATTGATAGTAGGGGGTTCTTGTGTTCCCCATTCTTTGGATTCCATTGTACTTGATCACAGAAGTTTCATGGAAGCTAGAGGCGATTTGAAAAGAGCAAAGTGGGTACTGTTCTCAAGTGGGCTTATGTATTCACATCCAGAGTCCATACATCTTACTAAGAAACTCAAGGTCACCAGTAAGATACAATTTCAGAGTGTAGGTCCCTTGAGTAAAATTAATATTCTCTACAGTTCTCTTCAGTTGCATCAACCACCTTACTGACTAGTGCATCTCTTGCTCCTCACTTGACTGCAACAATGTCTATCACACACTGAATGGCCACATTGATGCTTCTTTTACATGATGCAGCAGATAGCACCAATACATCATGCCGCAACAGTTGCACCATTCTACAGGCAGGCTTTAATGAGTGCATATTCCGGACATGAAGACATGTCCTAGAAAAAGAACCCTCGCCGTTTTCTAGTCGTTAGAGTAAGGGTTGTGAACGCATGACACTCGTTGCAAGCTAACTGGAAAAATAGGCCAGTGGCGGATACAGGGGGGGGGGTCGGTGGTGTCCGGACCCCCCCCCTCAGACCTGATGATGAATAAAATTAAGGATTAATACTATTAGCGAAACCAATAAACAACATCCCACGTGATATTCATTGTTCTAGAGAGCGTTATGGCAAGCAAGCGTGTTCACTCGGGCTCGGAAAGTATCTTGAATTACTTTTCAAAGAAAGCAAAAGGTAATTTATGCGTACAGGAATCGCGCGCCTGTCATGACTTCACCCACCCGATCGCATTACGTGAATGCAGCTGCGTGAATGCATGAGGGCCCACATGCACACACCACTTAGACTACTCCTCCCCCCCCCCCCCGCAGTCCTATTAGAAATCGATCCAACCCCCCCCCCCCCCGTCCCCCTCCATTTCAGACTTACCTCGCTACGGGCCTGGAGTTTCTTTTTTATACTTCAGTTATTTATCTTTTTCGACACATGCAGATATGTGTAAGACGCAAGATGAGGATATTGTGCATGCCTATAACTTGATACACAGTGTCATCAGTGATATTGCAATTTTCAGAGAGAACATTGACAAAGATTTTCATGATTGGTTTATGGATGCTAGCAGAATTAGTAGTGAGTTAGGCATAGTACTTACAGTTCCACGTCTATCTGGAAGACAGCAACACAGGGCTAATGCAGGTCCAGAATATCCAGATCCTGAAGTTTATTACAGAATTAATGTGGCAATTCACAGTCCATTCTTAATTGGATCACATGGAACAAGAACTAAACAATAGTTTCATCGTGACAGTATGGTTGGCAGTCACTTATTTTATCTAGTTCCAACATTAATAATTAACCACAGTGATTAACAAGATCTTGCAAAATGTTTGTTGTTTTGGGAACGTGATTTACCTAGTGCTTCATCACTTCTATCTGAATTAAAACAGTGGCAACGTTTTTGGAAACTAAAATCTGAATCCCTTGATAACATCATTCCTGCAGATCTGGCACATTGTATCCATGCAGCTGATGAAGATGTTTTCCCCAACATACGAGTACTATTAATTATTGCCTGCACTATATATACCTGTGTCTAGCTGTGAAGCAGAAAGGTCTTTTTCAGCATTGAGGCGTATTAAATCCTATTTACAAAGTACAATGAGTTCTGAGCGTTTTGCTGGATTAGCACTGATGCATTTGCATAGTGATGTTGATATTAATATTGATGAGTGTGTGAAGCTTTTATCAGCAAACACAACAGAAAAATGTTTCAATCTTGTATTTTGTACCAATAAATGATTTTGTAGTAATTGTATAGATTCATTGTACTAGTTCATTCAGTGTCAAATGTGAAATGGCGATAAATACGTATTTTAATTCCACAGCTATCTGCCATGATAGGAAAATAAGTCTGTTAACTCTTTCGCGGGCAAACGGTAAACATATTGTGCATAATAAAAGTGTTGCGTGTTGCAGGAAAACATAGTTAGCAAACAACTTACACTAATGACTAGGAAACAACTGATCAATATGTTGTTGACTGCAAAGTGTTAACTGTTTAGATAAACAGAGTGGCTTTAGTATAGCACCTGCGGCGCAATATTGCTGGATTGCCCGTGAAAGAGTTAAATAGGGATTACTCATTAATTTACGATACGCAGTTTATGAGTTGCACTGAGAATAGAGTCCCCCAAACCGAACCACGCACAGTATTCGCCGCCCTTTTCAAGTTTCTATAGAATGTCACCAATTTTGTGCGGGATGACGATCCGTTAAAAGCTTCCGCGCTTCGCGCGGGAGGGGGCACATCCCCCTCCCGCACCCTCCCCCTATTAATTATTCATGTCGGACCCCCCCCTTCCAGAATTCCTGTATCCGCCCCTGTAGGCGTGCATCGTGCGTGTGTTCTTCCCAACAGTCGGCAACTTCTCTCGCAACTCGTCACGTGAGTAGGGTTTTCCCCCTGCCAGGCAGCTACCGTGCAAAACGTACCATTAGAATGTCTGTGATGTATTTTTACTCGTACTCTACACCTCGTTCTTTCAACTCAGTTATAACCGACGAGTTGGCCGGGCCACGCCTCCGAGCACGTGCTCATCACGGATACGATAACGCATGCCATGCAGACAAAGTCTCGTACCCAGACCTGTTTACATAAGCATTGTATGATGCAACAAGGTTCCATTGGGACAATCCAAGATTGTCTTTAGGGCTTGGAATAGATAACAATAGTAGTAGCAGGTGTATGAGTTAGTCTGAGATGTCTTGCCATGAAGATAGAGTTCACTCGCACAAGGTTTCATTTTACACCATCATTGTTTCCAATCCTATATGATACAAGCCGCTTTCTCAAAGAGAATATTTTTATTTCTGGTTTCAAATAAACTTACAGATTCAAAAACAAGTTCCTTATGTACAATAATTAATTATCAACTTAGTAATTGCATACAATTCTCAATGCCCATGCTCCCCTTATCTACATGTACATGCTCATTACCTCATACGTGAGCGCCCCATTTGACAAGACTGATTGCCCAAAGCAGGGAACAACCCCATGTGACCAAGGGAAGCGCTGGCTTCCATACCCATGGGACTGTAGAGCCCCAGTGTGTGGTGCTGGCCACACACTGCTGCTGGATGCTCTGTGTCCAAGCCCAGGCGCTGGTCTAGGCTTGGCTGGCCCCAGTATTGGGTTAAACCCCACAGGACTCTGCCTGTCCTTATAATATGTAAAGCATAGCAAACTAAATGACATGTACACTGCATGGGTGTGGAGGGTGGGGAGATAGGGATGGTGGGTGTGGAGGTGGGGAGGTAGGGATGGTGGGTGTGGAGGGTGGGGAGATAGGGATGGTGGGTGTGGAGGTGGGGAGGTAGGGATGGTGTAGTCTGGCGTAGCCACACCCTCGCGTAGACACCTACGTGTCTACGCGAGGGTGTGGCTACGCCAGACTAGGGATGGTGGGTGTGGAGGGTGGGGAGATAGGGATGGTGGGTGTGGAGGGTGGGAAGATAAGGATGGTGGGTGTGGAGGGTGGGAAGATAGGGGTGGTGGGTGTGGAGGGTGGGGAGGTAGGGAGGTGGGTGTGGAGGGTGGGAAGATAGGGGTGGTGGGTGTGGAGGGTGGGAGATAGGGGTGGTGGATGTGGAGGGTGGGGAGATAGGGGTGGTGGGTGTGGAGGGTGGGAAGATAGGGGTGGTGGATGTGGTGGGTGGGAAGATAGGGGTGGTGGGTTGTGGAGGTGGGGAGATAGGGATGGTGGGTGTGGAGGGTGGGGAGATAGGGGTGGTGGTGTGGAGGTGGGGAGGTAGGGATGGTGGGGTGGTGGTGGGGATAGTGGTGTGTGGTGTGTTGGAGGTGGGAGAATAGTTGGGTGGGTGTGGGGTGTGGGTTAGGTAGGTGGTGTTGTGAGTGGGTGGAATAGGGTGTGGGTGGTGTGGGTGGGATAGGATGGGGTGTGGAGGTGGTTAGATAGGGTGTGTGGTGTGGGGGTGGGCATATGGATGGTGGGTGTGGAGGGTGGGAGATAGGGCTGGTGGGGTTGGAGGTGGGGAGATAGGGAGTGGGGTGTGTGGGGTGGGAAGAGGATGGGTGTGTGGAGGGTGGGGAGATAGGATGGTGGGTGTGGAGGGTGGGAAGATAGGGATGGTGCTTACTGCATGCAGTGAAGCAGTTGTGAGGGTATATACCCAGAAACACTGTAATAACTCTTAACTCGTAACAACAACATGAATACCATACATACAATTTCTGTTTATATACAAGTTCAGTGATATAGATATGTCCAATCATATTAGAGCTTGTCGGCATGTAATGATCCCGAAGACGTCCGGAACACCGATCATTCTCTGGTAGCGGCTGTGCAGTCCCGCCAAGTGCGTATTAACTGTAGTGCAGGTCCCCAGACCGACTTCATTAATATTACATTCGTCCCACCCTCTCTTGAAGCTTGACCCCAAGCTTCAGTTGTACCTCAACACTGGGTGCCTAATACGTTGCGGGTAGCGTCTCTGTACTGCAGCCGGCTGTTCTTGCTGTGGTGGAAGTATCAAATGTTCAATTTGAGGTGCCTCCCAGTCAGCAACACCATGTTCTTCATACTTGTCACCCTGTGCCTCGGCTTCTTCTCGTACAATTCGTGCCTGGAGTCTATTTACATGCACCACACGAGTCCTTGCTGTTGTTGTGTGTTCGATATCAACATTAACCGGGGAGAGTACCCTCCTCACTGTCCATCCTCCTTCCCACTTTGCCTCCAGTTTGCCAGCTGTTGGTACATGCAGCCAGACAGCATCCCCAACATTGAATGTTCTGCATTTTGTTGAGCTGTCGTAGGACTTCTTCTGCCGCTGTGCTTCCTGTGCGATGTGGCACTCCACCAGATCTCTTAACTCAGCCAATCTGACTTGCAGGGTATGTTCATAGCTATGTGGATCATGACCTTTCATTTCATCTCCCCCCAGCGATGGCGTGATAGGCAGCACAGGCTCTCTTCCCATTAGTAGTACAAATGGGCTCAGGTGAGTGGAAGTGTGGCGAGCTGTACGGTAAGCATATAGAAGGAGTGGAAGCTGACTTTCCCAATCAGACTGTTGCTGAACATAGGCTCTTAACAGCTGCAACAAGGTTCTGTTAAACCGTTCCACCATACCATCTCCTTGTGGATGGTATGAAGTTGTTCGTGACTTGACTATACCGAATGCTGAGCAGGTTTTCTTCAATATTGTGCTCTCAAAGTTCCTTCCTTGATCGGAGTGAAGGATTTCAGGAATACCGAAGTGTGAAAACACCTCGATCAGTACTCTTACTATCCTTTCTGCTGTTTGATCAGGCATTGGTATTGCTTCAGCCCACTTGGTGAAGTAATCTTGAAGGACTAGTAGATATCGATTCCCATGACTGGACATTGGAACTTCCAGAACATCAACAGCCAACATTTGCCAAGCTCGACCTATTGGGACATTAGTCATAGGTACTGCTACTGGCATTGGAAGCTTTGATTGTTGACATACTTCACAACTCCTACAGTACAACTCTGTCACCTTTGCCATTCCAACCCAGTAGGCCACCCGCTTCAGTCTGTCTAAGGTCTTTCCAGTGCCCTGATGACCTGCACTTATGATGTCATGACAGCTGCGAAGGATCTCTAGCTGCAGGGAAGTTGGCATCACAGGAACAGTGATAACCTCTTCCAATGGACCCGGAACAAACCTGCGACAAAGAACACCCTCAATCATGTGTAACTGCTTCAACAGGTGCAGGTAGCGTTTTAATGGAAATTGTTTCCAGTTTGGCTTGGAGGTACCATTCCGTGATGTAAGGTGTTTGGTTACTTGTTGAAGTACCGCGTCCTTTTGTTGTTCCTTTCGGATCCTGTCTGTGGTAAGTTCTGGTGTTATCAGTGTAGCAGAGCATGTATCACCGGCTTCTACTTCTACTGCAGGTACACGGGACAGAGCATCTGCATTGCCGTTTGCTGATCCTCGCCTATATTTGATCTCAAAATCAAATTCTTGAAGAGCCAGAGCCCATCTGCACAACCTGCCTTCCATCTTCTGTGCAGAGAGCCATTGTAGTGGCTGATGGTCCGTGTGTAAACTGAATGGGCGACCCAGTAAATAATGTCTAAACTGTTTGACCGCAAAAACAGCAGCCAAGCACTCCCGTTCTATAACACTGTATTGCCTTTCAGATGGAGTTAGACTGCGACTGGCATAAGCAATTGGGTGGCCTTCCTGCTCCAACACTGCTCCTATCCCCACTGCACTGGCATCTGTCAGCAGCGTGAATTCCTTCTTGAAGGACGGATAGCTTAAGACAGGGGCTTGCGTTAATGCAACTTTCAACATCTGAAATGCGTGTTGACAGTTCTCATCCCAACTGAATTCTACTGCTTTCTGAGTGAGACTGTGAAGGGGAGCTGCGACATCTGCAAAGTTGTTCACATATCGTCGATAGTATGATGCTAGACCTAGGAACTGCCGCACCTCTGTGGCATTTGTTGGTGTTGGCCACTTCTGCACGACAGTGATCTTCTCAGAATCAGGAGTCATACCCTCTTTAGAGAACACATGTCCCAAGTATTGCACCTTGTCAAGTCCAAGCTTACACTTCGTACCCCGCAACGTCAATCCTGCCTTTGCCAAGCGATCAAGCACTTGTCTTAGATGAGATTGGTGGAGCTCCATGGAACTGGAGTGAACTAGCACATCGTCAATGTAGCTGGTGGCAAAGGAAAGGCCATGAAGCACTTTATCCATTAGACGCTGAAAAGAACTGGGTCCACCGGTGACACCGAAGGGCATCCTGCAAAACTCATATAGTCCCATCCCTGGGCCTGGACAAAAGGCTGTCTTCATACGATCTTCTTCTTTCACTGGGAGCTGCCAGTAGCCTGATTGCAGATCCAGCTTGGAGAATACAGTAGCTCCAGCCAGTCTATCTTGTACTTCATCCGGAAGTGGAAGGGGGTATGCATCCTTCATCGTCCTCTTGTTGAGCTCCCTGTAATCAATGCAGAACCGAAGTTCTCCATTCTTCTTGGGGACATATACCGCCGGTGCTAACCATGGGCTGCTGCTCACTCTTATAATGTTCCTATCCAGCATCTCCTGAAGTTGATGTTCAATTTCTTCTCTGTACTGAGCTGGTATACGGCGTGGAGGAACGCGGACTGGAGGGTTATTAGCTGTGGGGATGGCATGATGGGCTACCTCTGTGAAACCAGGAACCGTTGAAAACAGCTGCCTGTACTCCTCGACCACATTTTGCAGCTCCACTGGGCACACTGGGATGTCGTGAGACGGTTCTTCACCAAATCTGGGTACAGCACATTCCTCGGTCGCATCCTTTTCCTCTGAATCACTCTGCTTGGTAGAGACAGCATAGCAACTGTTGACCTCGTCCTGCCTGCCAACTGTATGGACGACCACTGTTCCGATTCGCACATATGATAGGCTGCGATCAAAGACCACTGTGACGGAATGTTTGGAAAGAAAGTCCACTCCCAGAATGACAGGCATTAATAACTGTTCAGCCACCAAGAGTTCCTGTTCCGCTTTAAAAGCTCCCAAGTGTACTGTGAGTCTGACCATTCCAACTATCCTCATCCCGTGCCCATCCGCTGTCCGAAGAGCCTGCTGTCTTCTCAAGATTACACACCCCGAAGGGAGATACGCCTTGTCTACTAAAGAAACGGAGGAGCCTGAATCTACCATTATTTTTACATCGCTATCGTCCAGTTTCCCTTTAATGACGGGTACACGCTCACTAGAAACGGCAGTAATAAATTCTTGGGCCTCTAGATACGATCGGGACGGCCTGTAGCCCTTGATGTAGTCGTCCCCAGTCCATTTCCCTGGTGCTGACAATTTCTTGCTACATGTCCAGGTTGGTTGCAGTTGTAGCACACTGTCTGGCGTCTTGGTTGCCTGCAGTTCCGTGATAGGTGTCCAGTACGGTTACAATTGTAGCATCTGACAGGAGCAGTAGCAGGGGCAGGTGACTGAACGGCAGCACTTGTGTGGTCTTGAAGTTTCCCCATCAAGGCAGACATTTGCTCTGTCAGGTACTTGACGCTATTTTGCAAGGCTCGCACTTCAGGACACGACGTTGTAATTGCGGCAACCGACGAGGTGGGCTTCTCCACTGCGATGGTTAGTAGAAGTTTAGCTCTGTTAACCGCGGCATCGATGGTAATGATGTCCGGGTTCGCTCGCAACATGCGACTGCATTCGTCTGGCACCCCCGCTACGAATTGCTGGAACAGTATTTTACTCTTGCTATCGTCGTCCAGTTCCGGCATAGCAGCATCCAAGAGTCGCTTCAGGTGATGTGCGTACATGTGGACCGTCTCTCCGGGGCGTAGTTTCCGAGATTGAAATTCGGCGAAAGCTGAGAACTCTGTCGGCTTTAACGCATTCTTTAGGGCTTGTTTCGTAGCGCAGTAATCTCCTCTTGTTTTCCCCGGAATCGCCAACCACGCGACGAGAGCTTCTCCTTCCAGCAGCGTAGGCAGCTTCAACGCCATCGTATCCTCCTGCCACGCGTTCGCGGCCGCACAAATCTCGAAGCGTTCCAACCAATCGGCGAAGTTTCCTTGGGAAAAACAGCTCGGCAAGCTTATGTGTCGTTGAGGCTCCATTCTCTGCTACCAGTGTAACTCGTAACAACAACATGAATACCATACATACAATTTCTGTTTATATACAAGTTCAGTGATATAGATATGTCCAATCATATTAGAGCTTGTCGGCATGTAATGATCCCGAAGACGTCCGGAACACCGATCATTCTCTGGTAGCGGCTGTGCAGTCCCGCCAAGTGCGTATTAACTGTAGTGCAGGTCCCCAGACCGACTTCATTAATATTACACAACCAACAGCAAGATACCTATAGATGGGGTTGAACAATACCCACGATGCCACAATGCAGACACAGGAGGGGCTACCAAGCAGTGATGAGATGAGTAGCACTTTACCTAAAGCTTTATGGAAGCACACAAAAGCTTAGCGCTGTCTAGTGCTATTGCCCATTAAGACCTGTTTACACTTAAGCAGTACTACCTATATACTGCATAGCTTATAAGGTCAAATGTCTTTGTTTATGAAGCGCTGCACTTTATAACTATGTTTAACAAACTTTTGGCAAATTAACTGGTCTACATGTTTGCATAGCCTGTAATTAATCACACTATTTTGCACACACAGGCATGTGGACAGTGCAATGGGAACATCAACACCTGTACCCAAACTGGTACCAATGGAACAGGAGTGGCCAACACAGACTACATCTTCTATGTGTCTGCCAGCAACACCTCCCCATGTGGTACTGGGTCCACTGGTGGTCCAACTAGCATAGCCTTTGCCACCTACTGCCAAACTGAATCATCCCTGGATAGGTGTGTCTGTGTGTGTGTGTGTGTGTGTGTGTGTGTGTGTGCATGTGTGTGTGTGTGCATGTGTGTGCGTGTGTGCATGTGTGTGTGTGTTTGCATGTGTGTGCGTGCATATGTGCACGCAATACATCATTGTGGCCAGAAACTTCGGATATTGACCTATAACTCAGGCGAGGAACGTGATTTGCTTTACTGGTGCAATTGACTCATTTAGCTAAGATTGATCAAAAAACTAATTAAAATCAATTAATAGTCTTTACGACAACAAATTTTATTTTAAGTACCTCTGTTTATCTAATAATATTAAAACTGTTGCTATAGCTAACAGGAGCCGACAGGTAGACTCTGGAATATATATGACTAATAGTTTATGATGTCTTTCACTCAGTACTTAGTGCCAGAGCTCATGGCTGCCATTTCCTGATTTTTGCTGAAAAGAAATGCACTTTACTTTATACATTTCAATGGAGGTGCGAACGATGAAACAACGAACATACGCGATACCGTGGCATCCAAAATTTTTAGCAATGTACAGAACAGACAATTCATGTAGAATTCTTCCCCTACCTATCCCTGACTTAACCTCATCCTCAGGCCCATAGCTGGTGGTATCAACTTCTGTCCTGGTGCACTTATGACAACGACCAATGATGACTTTCTGGCTGTGGCCAAACATGAAGCACAACATGCAATGGTGAGTTCTAATTAGAGTGTGGGCCCTGATTCCAGAATGTTCTGACTAGTTCTGTTCCACATTGGTGTTTATGTTTGGCCCTTGTAACTATCAAACTAGCAAACAGAAACAAACAAACAGATAGCAAGAAGTACAAACATGAAGTGAGCCGTCTCTATGGACAAAAGGAAAGAAGAAACAAGCATGCCCCCACATAATGCACTTGTCTTTTAATCAATAATATTAATTGTAACTAGTTAAAGTTCTTTAATATGATAAGATTATGGGGAAACAGATTGTCGGTGCATTAATGAGAACCCAATCAAATAAATAACACAAACTGGTGGAGAAAATGTATGTAGTTAGTAAATTCAAGCAGCAATGCACAACTCAAATATAAGCAATCACATTTCAAGCTAATGTACTGGGGGGGGGGTGTTATTGAAAATCTCTGTCTTTGATTTATCAGTGTACTTGAATTTGAAGGATTTTTTTAAGACTTTTTTTTTTCCCTCTCTTCCGATACATTTAAAAGGTTAGTTTCACAATAAATGTGATGGGTACTTTCCACTAATAATTAGCTGCCTTGATGGAGCATGCGTATGTGCGTGTATGTGGAGCTGTGTGAGGAGCTGTGTGAGGAGCTGTGTGTGGAGCTGTGTGAGGAGCTGTGTGTGGAGCTGTGTGAGGAGCTGTGTGAGGAGCTGTGTGTGGAGCTGTGTGAGGAGCTGTGTGAGGAGCTGTGTGTGGAGCTGTGTGAGGAGCTGTGTGAGGAGCTGTGTGAGGAGCTGTGTGAGGAGCTGTGTGTGGAGCTGTGTGTGGAGCTGTGTGAGGAGCTGTGTGAGGAGCTGTGTGAGGAGCTGTGTGAGGAGCTGTGTGAGGAGCTGTGTGAGGAGCTGTATGTGGAGCTGTGTGAGGAGCTGTGTGTGGAGCTGTATATGGAGCTGTGTGAGGAGCTGTGTGAGGAGCTGTGTGTGGAGCTGTGTGAGGAGCTGTGTGTGGAGCTGTATGTGGAGCTGTGTGAGGAGCTGTGTGAGGAGCTGTGTGAGGAGCTGTATGTGGAGCTGTGTGAGGAGCTGTGTGAGGAGCTGTGTGAGGAGCTGTGTGAGGAGCTGTGTGAGGTGAGGAGCTGTGTGAGGAGCTGTGTGAGGAGCTGTGTGTGGAGCTGTGTGAGGAGCTGTGTGAGGAGCTGTGTGAGGAGCTGTGTGAGGTGCTGAATGGAATAATATGTTTCAAATCATCAAAGGCACCAAAGTCATATTTATTTGACATGCCAGTCTACTTGTGGTGGCTCTCATGGAATCTGCAACAGAAAGAAATTTGTTTGAATCACATATGGTGGCATACATATGGGAAGCTGTTTTAAAGTGGAGAGGCAACATTGGAGGTGGGAATACCCCTATCTACTGCAACGCATGGGATTGAAACATCTTGACAGGAACATTAGTTTTACGGTCTCTTACTAACATGTACAAAATAAATAATACCCTTTCAGAAGTGGTTGGGCAGGCCAGTCGGCCCCACACACACATACACACACACACACACTTTTCCTACACCGCTGTAAGCTGAATGATTAACTGTGGCTGTAGGTAATCTGCACACAAGCAGCAGTAATTAACTGTTCTCATTTAGTGTTACAAATGCTGTCTACTCTCCTTGATGTACAGGGGTTTTCCAGTGGACTCTTTCCCTTCTGGAGAGATCAAAATGGAGCACCTCGAACACCCAGAGATCCCACAACCAATCTTCCTCCTATTGTGAACAGGTAAGTGTCAACTGTGCAAGTGTGTGGCTCTCACCTATTTCGTACTTCAGTGCGTACCAGTACAGCAGCACCACAGTGATGCCACTAACTTATAATAACTGGGCAGTGGGCACAGGGACAATCAGTCACCCAGTGAACCTCCTCGTCACACCAGCTGTGGTGGTATGTTGATTGTATGACATTAAAACTATATTTGTTCCATCATCTCTCTCCCCCCCCCCCTCCCCCCTCTCTCTCTCCTTCCCCCACTAAAGGCTGCTGCCAAAGCCTATTTCAACTGTTCCACCTTGACAGGTGTGGAGTTAGAGAACCAAGGTGGAACAGGCACTGCAATCAGCCACTGGGAGAAGAGAGACTGCTGGGAGTAAGGACACTGGCCCCCAGACTGCTGTTTGATTCACGCTTAATTATCTTCACCAGAATGAACTCATGACTGGAATACTGACATTTAACCCTCTATTCTCCAACCTGACACTAGCAGTTTTGCAGGACACAGCCTTGAGAACAGACACATTCTCCACCTCTGTCCATCCCTCCCTCCTGTTCAAAAGATGGTACCAGGTCAACTACAGTATGGCACAGCCGCTGGTGTGGGGAAACAGTGCAGGCTGTCCATTTGTGTCAAGCAGCTGTTTAGGTTACATAAATAGCAGACAAGCATCATGAGGACAACCCTGTACTAATTAACAGATGATGTCATCTCTAGCTCTGTCCAAAAGGTGGAGTTCTATTGAGCCATTCTGCAACCACAGTTCAGCTGCTGGTATTGACCAGTTGGGCTGTACCACAGACAGAGGGGCAGTATCGTATTGACCTTGCATCGTTCGGCTCAGCACTCCCTGCAGACTATCAGGTGATGTCATGTGATCTCACAAGTTATTTAATTTAAACCACTGTTCACTTCAGTACTTCCCTACACTTGGTGCCAATTATGGAGGTACTGACACACTGGCAGACTATTGTCCATTTCAGGATGTATGTCATGGCAACACAACAAAGGGGGTGACCCTGCTCATTAGGTTCACTGCATTGTGTACCAATGGAGTAGGGTATATTCCTCTAATTGGGACCCTACAGGGGATAACCCTGCTCATTAGGTTCACTGCATTGTGTACCAATGGAGCAGGGTATATTCCTCTTATTGGGACCCTACAGGGGATAACCCTGCTCATTAGGTTCACTGCATTGTGTACCAATGGAGCAGGGTATATTCCTCTAATTGGGACCCTACAGGGGATAACCCTGCTCATTAGGTTCACTGCATTGTGTACCAATGGAGTAGGGTATATTCCTCTAATTGGGACCCTACAGGGGATAACCCTGCTCATTTAGATCTTTTCTTACTCCAACACTGGCAGAGGAACAACTTGTACCAATGCTACTAACAACATCAATCCTCCTAGTATCAACAATCTCAGGGAGACCTATGGACCTAACTCTGTGTGTCTGAACCAAGGCACATAGGGATGGTCTGTTACCTCCTCTGGTACCACCTACACGCCCAGTCACTCTGGGGCAGGATGCTATCAGGTAACATAACATCACCCAATGCTGTGGTATTCTATTCTGTACTGCACACACACACCACACACACACCACACACCACACACACCACACACACACACCACACACACCACACACACACCACACACACACACACACCACACACACACCACACACACCACACACACCACACACCACACACACACACACCACACACACACACACATACACACACACACACACCACACACACACACACATGCAGGTGGTTCAGTCACAATTGGAGTTCAGGGTACGTTCTATTCTTGCCTCACTCCAGGCCAACAGGTACATGTGTGTGTGTGTGCTCAGTTTAACTAATTCATTGTCAGTGTTACCGTGAGTAGAGTCACATATGCAGGGTCCCTTAGAACTGTGTCCTCCATATAACCAGGTAATTAACAATATTAATGGTTAATATAAACCCTCATCCCCAGCCCCCCCTGTTTCTCCACCCCCATCCTTATGTGACTGGCCCCACCCACTCCCCTTAGCTGCCAGGAGGAGGTATGTGTATTTATTAACACTCTCCCAAAATGTTAAGTTTGTGCACTAACAGGGACAGATCATCTAGCCCCTGCCACTGGCTCCACAGCCACCACACCCACTAGTGGTACTGTACTGTGACCACACCCACTAGTGGTACTGCGACCACACCCACTAGTGGTACTGTGGCCATACCCACTAGTGGTACTGTGGCCGCGCCCACTAGTGGTACTGTGGCCACACACACTAGTGGTACTGCGGCCACGCCCACTGGATCCACCTCCACACCTCCCAACAACATCTCCACTACCTCCAATCCACTGAACCACACCTCCCAATAGTAAAGCATGTCTCCCTCCTGTGCTCCAAACGTCTGTTTGCTGGGTTGCTTCTCCTGCTGCTTCCATGTGTTCTAAATTAGAGTAGCCTTGACGCCATGTGTATGTAAGTGACTATATGCCTGCAGTTGTATTTTGCATACCTTATATGGTTAACTGCATAAGATCAGTAAAATAAGAAATTACCACTTCTAAGAGTTGGCTGTTGGAAAACATCAAGTCTGCCTAAGGTGTATAGAGCTGTCAAAAAACTTTCCAATTGAAATGTTTGACATAACTTGACTTTTGGCTTGTCTGATCGAATTGACACTCTCCTGATACTCTAGTAGGACATTTGATTCCTGAAGAGGTACATGTATGTCACTCCATTTGATTCCTGAAGAAGGATAATTGCACTGCATTTGGATTCCAATGAGTTCAAAGTGAAGAGCACAAACTATACACCAGATGATAGGGCAAGCGAAGGCAGGGGTGGGTCCCCATAACATTTTTGAGACTTGCCATTTCTAAAGTGCCGTACTCCCGACAATTTGACAGTTCACAACTCAACGTGGGTTGAGGATCAATTCATTACTTCCAGAGTGAATAGTATGATGATGATGATGATCTCGGCTGGTAGGCCAAGACCCTACCAGGCCTAGTGTAGCTACGTCACTGTGTACACCCAAGGCATTGGGTGCCAGCAACTATGAAATTATGTTATCAACTAGAGTGCACCAATGACCACATGCCAACCCAACATGCTTCACAAGAACTCTTGGAGATAGCTATGTCCTACCACTGTTGTGTTTGGCATTCTCCTTGGTAAGACTACGTAGCATAACATCTGAGTGTGCTTCCAGATGGTCCACCTCTTATCATCCGAGTGTGCTTCCAGATGGTCCACCTCTTATCATCCGAGTGTGCTTCCAGATGGTCCACCTCTTATCATCCGAGTGTGCTTCCAGATGGTCCACCTCTTATCATCTGAGTGTGCTTCCAGATGGTCCACTTCTTATCATTCGAGTGTGCTTCCAGATGGTCCACCTCTTACATGCTCACATGGGTGTCCATTAGTACTTTATTGGCACAAACTGCTCAGAGGATAATCAAAAAATGTTACCATCTACTACTAATTGGCTGATGCCCTGAGTTTGAATCACTTTAGATGCTGTTAGTACACATTCATATGCTGGGGGGGGGGGAGGAGTAACCAGTGGTGCTGGGGGGGGGGGGGGGGAGGAGTATCCGGTGGTGCTGGGGGGAGGGGGGGAGGAGTATCCGGTGGTGTGAGTATGAAAGAGTTTGTATACTATAATGTTTACGTGTCGATTGATCAGATTGATCATCGTATTTTATCATATGGTTTTGTATGTAATATAGTTCACACCTCATCTGCACTCCTTCCTTTTGAGAAGCCATGCAACATATCAGTGTTGTCATAAACACATCAACAAACACATCAACAAACACATCAACAAGCAGATCAATAGCGTCCCAAGGAGGATTTCTCCCCTCCCCTCCACCTCCTGATACAAGAAGTGTCCAGGCCTCTCCAAACGCATCAGCATAGGTGCCAGGTGAGCCTCGTCAGAATCTACAGACCATAGCAATATTTGAGCTTCGTATCCTTGTAAGCATTTTCATGGTGCACGCTCTGGCATGGTGGAGGAAGGAGGGTGTGAGAGGGAGGGAGTGATTTCATGGTGCACGCTCTGGCATGGTGGAGGAAGGAGGGTGTGAGAGGGAGGGAGTGATTTCATGGTGCACGCTCTGGCATGGTGGAGGAAGGAGGGTGTGAGAGGGAGGGAGTGATTTCATGGTGCACGCTCTGGCATGGCGGAGGAAGGAGGATGTGAGAGGGAGGGAGTGAACAGAGACAGTGGGTGTGGTGCAGGTGTACACATCATCACACCTCCACCATTGTTAACTCACACGTGATGACGTGCGACAGTGAAGCATACAGAACTCAAACGGGTCCCTAACCAGAGAGTAGAGAGGGCTGTAGGTTCCCCCTGTTCTGTGCTTTACGATGTTTCTCACCAGAGGCTCCTATTGGGCACACATCTGAGGTTTGCCGGGCTTTTGGCAGGCCCTCTGCTCTACCTTGTCAGGATGGAGGCAGCATGACACACAGTGTTCGTAGATGGCACAGCACCCTGATTCCACGCAGCTGGAACAGTCATGACGCAATGCACCACTAGTATCCAACGTGCAGCAGCCGTTGGGCAAGATGTCACCTAGCCGACAAACATAGCCTACACAGGGTTAAACCATCAGTGCGGGTTTGTTTGTCTTCACTGGCAGCTTACCTAGCTCGTCGACATAGAAAGTGTGCCCCTGGCGTGAGTTACGACAGCTCTCAAGAGCGGTGACGTTTTCAATGGACACCCATGCGAACGATGGTGCAGAAGTTGATAGGATATCTCGATGAATTGACTGCGGCATGTTATGCATGCATGCATGTGCAAAACAGAGCCAAAGGTCAGACACAAAATATCGCTCGCTAAGGTTACAAATAGTGAATGATTAACGTGATAAGATATAGTGAGAGGAATGCAACAAAAAAAAATCAAAGGCAAAGGTGAGTATTATATGGAATGTTCATTATTAGTAGTACTGCGTAATTCACAAACACATCGTTGTTGTTACCTGCCTCAAACGCAGACCGACGTAAATTGTTACTAGCACCATAAGGATGACGACAATAAACCATAGTTTCTTCTTTAAGAGAACTTTTGGAAACGGCACGGTGCTTTTCTGCATTGCGTCATTATTTTTGTAGGTGGCGTGATCGCTCACATGTATACCGTATGAGCGCGTTGGTATTTTCGATTTAGTTAAAGAGTTGTTGTCGTCGAATGTCGTTGTTTGGCGTGTGTTTTAGTTTGTCTTGACAGGTAAGCGTAACTCTGTGTCATGGTGTCGATTTTCATGCTGTAAACATGTACACATGTACATGGATGGTTCGTTTCATGTAGTTCGATACTGTACGCACCTGTTTCGTTGGGTTGCTATGAAGTCAGGTCTAAGCTGGGCCATGAGTGGTAACGTAAGCATACAAATGGACCCACCAGACGCCATACCACACCACCTGTCGAGAAGCGCTGTGTTACACTCTCGAAGCGCTTCGTGGTCGTTCACAAGAGGCCAAGGGCGAGGTGCGTCAGACCTCAGCTTCGTGGCCCTCAACCCTCTGACGACTGTAATTAGAGAGCTAGTCCCGTCCCTCGGTCACGCCGACGTAATGACGCCGGAGTCTCTAAGCCGGGCAGCCTCGCAAGTGTCACTTTCGCTTACTCGAGCAACACATCCGCCATCTTTCGCCACCGACACCCCGACCACAGCGCCTCAGCCCTCGACCGAAAGGCAACCCCAGTTTCCAGAAGAACAGAA
>JABACO010000015.1:7913723-7924064 GCA_013339895.1 Ephydatia muelleri
TCGTGTATTATGTCTTGCTGATCAGAGTTTGTATAATTGGTAAGTGATGGTCTGGGGACTGGTTGACCTGTGTAGCTCACATTCACACAATGCACACACATTCATTCACACACATGCAGTTTCATTTTTCAGATCCCGCAGTTCACTATAGATCTTTGGAACCTTTTATGGTGTATATGTGTTACAGGTAAAGAGGGAGTGGTCTTCATCTTGTGTTTGGGGAGGGGGAGAGGGGGCGACAGCAAGGAGGGTGTGTGGGGAAGAGGGTTGGTAGTACATTCTGTATTCTTAAACCATTTGGACAAAGAGGAAACTATTCATCCTCATCCCCAGACTATATCGTCCGCTTCTCAACAATGATGTTGAAGGCGGTGATTGCGTTACTGCCATCC
Source organism: Ephydatia muelleri (assembly GCA_013339895.1). NCBI lineage: Eukaryota > Metazoa > Porifera > Demospongiae > Spongillida > Spongillidae > Ephydatia > Ephydatia muelleri. The sequence goes on from JABACO010000015.1 coordinate 7,914,116, forward strand.
CTGCTGTTGTCAAGTCGCAACAAGGTATGCGTGGGTAGAAGCACGTGTACATGCACATGTGTACATGTGCACACACCATCACCATACATATGTAATGTACACACGCATACACATAGTATATATGTAACACACATGTACACACACACACACATACATGCATTTCATGTTTGAGTGAGCTTTCCTTTTCTCCAGGGCAAGTACTACATGCTGTTTGAGCATGCGTCAAATCTCTACAGAACTTTCCTTCCAACACCACTGTGGTTCAGATACCTTTCCAACTCTCACAGTTCGGGTGTGCTCTTTGCCACAGTCATCACTGCGTTGTACGTGATGATCAAAGGGGTTGTCCTCTTCGGCAAGATAAAGGAGACCTACAGAGCAGCACTGAGCTTTGTACAGGACCCAGTACGTCAGCTATCTTGTGGCAAAGGAGAGGATCACAGGTTTATTTCTTTTGCAGTTTTATGGAGCTACACCCACCCGAGAAGAGCTGCATCACATGGGGCAAACGTGTCCCATTTGCCAGGAGGATGTCTGTCAGCCTGTGATGCTACAATGTCGTGTAAGTCCCGTGATGGAGGGAGTCCCTCTCCTCCCTCTCTTCCTGCCCCATGCTTACTGTGTGGACCTTATTGCAGCACATATTCTGTGAAGACTGTGTGTTGCGCTGGCTTGACAGACAGAGCTCTTGCCCACTGTGTAGGGCCCTGGTTGCCACGGATCCCCAGTGGAGAGATGGTTCAACTGCTGCATGGCCACAGCTCTTCTGAAAGGCATTTGTCATGTCCCCCTGTACACCTTGTGTCTGGTCTTTGTATGTAACCTTTTGTGTGGCATCTTATTCCATGATTCTGGCACTTATCAAAATTTAATATGTTTGTTTGTGGTCTCATAGCCCAACAGACAGTAGTATATTGGGGTGCTTGCAGGTTGTGTGTGTATACTGGCACAGCTGACAGCTGACAGGGCATCCTGTCTTGCCACAAATACATGACAATTGTTCATTGACATCCCTTTCCCTTTGTTTGGGGGAGCAGAGGAAAGTCTGGGGAGGAGGCACATCATGCAACCTACACAGGTGTGGGAGTAAAGGGGGGGGGGGGGGGAGGGGGTAAGCCCATCACTGTTGGGCAAGTCTTGATCATACAACATTCAAACCAGATAACATGTCACTCAAAAACACATAAAAAAAAAAAGAACAATCTTTTTAAACTTCCTACAAAGTCTAGAAGATGTCAGGCATCTCTCTTCCCCAGTCCCCTTTCATCTTGGCCTCCCAGTACCCTCCCTGATAGACATGAAGCATGGTTCCTGTCAAGGGATCACACTCTTTCTTGAACCACAGTGGGGAGGAAGCTGCTTCTTCCTGAAGCCTCTTGGCCTCTTCAAGGTTTCCAGCTGCTGCGGCCTCAGCTGCCTCGGCTGCCAGAGCTTCCCTCTTGCGTCGCTTTGACCTCTGCTTCTCCTCAAGCCTCACCTGGCACACAAGATACACCAATTACATGTACACCAGAAATTTAAGTAAGTTATTAATATAATACATTCAGGAGGCCTCCAGATGTTATGTTTCTTAAAACATCGTCATTATTAATAAAGTATTATATTAGCTATTAAACAATACAAACACAAGATGCTAAAACACTATATGGATCAATTCCATGAAAAGGGACCTAATGCATGTTTTTTCAAGATTTCAATATTCTAGAAGTCTGAAATGTCCTCTACACATTGCTTCTTATGCACTGAGAATTGGAGTATCTATCGTTGAGTTGTAAGGTGCTGAATATTTAATTAGCCATACATTTCAACGCAAGCGTTTACATTTCTACTGCGTGTACTAAAAATTTTATAATGTATGCATTAGGTCTCTTTTCACGGAAACGATCACATATGTTCACTACACCTGGAGACCCGCCCACATTAAGCAGAGGTTAAGTCATTAATAGTTGGTACAGCAAGATAAACATGCTGAGTAACGTCTGTCTTGTGGAACTAGCATGTCTCTGCAATGGGTGGTTATGTAACAACAGTCTGTCTTGTGGAACTAGCATGTCTCTGCAATGGGTGGTTATGTAACAACAGTCTGTCTTGTGGAACTAGCATGTCTCTGCAATGGGTGGTTATGTAACAACAGTTCTCTAATAATTGTTTCAGCAGCAGCTGGTGTGAGAGTTCCTTCCTACTTCACTATTTCCTTGTTCACACATCCAATGGTTTGGCACATACACACACACACACATACACACACACACACACATACACAACACACACACAACACACACACACACACAACACAATACAAGCACAGACAACTGCGAGAGAAACAAAGTGTCACTGTAGGCTACAGGTGATTGCTATATATATTTTTGTGTTAAGATACAAGTGCACATTATGTACATGTGCATATGTGCAAGTGTGCGCGTGTGTGTGTAAATGTATGTGTGTACATGTGCATGTCTACCATATGTTGTAATTCAAAAGCGTGCACGTGTGTGTGTGTACCTGTGTGCACATCTGGGTTTTGAATGCAAGTGTGGTGTATGTGTGTGTGTATGTGTGTGTGTGTGTGTGGTGTGTGTGTGTGGTGTGTGTGTGTGGTGTGTGTGTGTGTGTGTGTGGTGTGTGTGTGTGGTGTGTGTGTGTGGTGTGTGTGTGTGTGGTGTGGTGTGTGTGATGTGTGTGTGTGTGGTGTGTGTGTGTGGTGTGTGTGGTGTGTGTGGTGTGGTGTGTGTGTGGTGTGTGTGGTGTGTGTGTGGTGTGTGTGTGTGGTGTGTGTTTGGTGCGTGTGTGTGTGTGTGCGTGTGTGTGTGTGGTATATGTACCTTCTCAGCGTTCGCTCCATCATAGTCACCCTGCTCCATCAGACGTTGGTCTGGTCGGAAACGCGAGTCTGTTGGAGCTATTCCAGCCTCCATCTCGTTCAAGGTACACGAGAACTGGGAGAAGCCATAGATCAGCTCATGTCCCGGACTATAGGGCCATAGCAACAAGGAGGTGTGGTCAGTCTGTCGTTACAACCATACACCACAGGCTTACTCGGGAGGCGTGGCTTTCCACACCTGCATAGCTGGTTCAGTGACCGGGTTCTTCTCATCTCCATGTGTGATCTTGGCAGCCTCAAGGTAGTCGTCCCAGTAACCATTGACAACGTACACAGGACAACCAGCTGCATTGGTGATTGTCCCAGAGATCTGGGCCACAAATTCAAGTACATCTGGTGACCAATCCTCAAACCACATGCACAGGTACCCAGTCCTAAGTGCCAGCCATCACACCACACCATAGACCCCTCCCCTCCCAGCTTGCACACCTTTCTCTGCCTCTCCCTTGAGAAATAGCTGTACGCCTGGAACTTCAGATGACACTCATCCTTCGTGGTGTGGTTAACGATTTTCATGTCACCTGACTGTAACACACACACACACACACATTTAAAACAATGCAGTCATCAGAATGCAGCTGTAATTGCTCACTGCCACTAGTGAATGCATCACATGACATGTCTCTTCAGCCTGTCATGTGACATGCCTTACCACATACTAAGCTACCCTGTCATGTGACATACCTTACCCTGTCATGTGACATACCTTACCCTGTCATGTGACATGCTTTACCCTGTCATGTGACATACCTTACCCTGTCATGTGACATACCACCCTGTCATGTGACATGCTTTACCCTGTCATGTGACATACCTTACCCTGTCATGTGACATACCTTACCCTGTCATGTGACATACCTTACCACATACTAAGCTTACCCTGTCATGTGACATACCTTACCACTACTAAGCTTACCCTGTCATGTGACATACCTTACCCTGTCATGTGACATGCTTTACCCTGTCATGTGACATGCCTTACCTGGTCTACCCATAGCTTCCCCACGATGATGTTGTGTACAGTAACCACCACTTTGGTCCACGTATAGTGGTGACCCGTCCTGTGAAACACTAGGTGCGTTGCCCCAATGGGGTACACGAGGAGGTACTTCCCCCGGAACTTGGAGGCTACACTGTACTCCTGCCAGTACGTCCAGTCCTTATGTTCCACATACATGGCACACATAGGAGGATGGTGCCCGACCTTTGGAGGGAAGGTGGCGGGAAGATAGCTGTCTTAAAGATAAATATTTGAACACACCCCTCCCTTCAGAGGCTCATCCCACTTCCTGTGTGCTCCAAGGGGCACCTCCCTCTCCCTCCCCCATCCCACCTGCTCCAGGAAGCACCTCCAGCCATGTTCCGCTCTTCTGTCGCACTCGAAGGTCTCCCCCAGCAAGGGGTTAAAGGGTTTTCCCACCCGATGTATGGTGGAGGCATAGACAGAGGAAGCAAAGCCAGAGACATAGGCCATTTGCTCCAGAGGGTCCTCACAGGCTGCAGCCTTCTCAAGCACCTTGGCATACAGGAGCTCTTCAGTCAACCGTTGAATGAAGGACAGAGGCTCATTGACGTTGACCTGTTCAGAAGGGCACAGCATTCCATGTATGGGCATATCAACACAGCATTCCATGTATGGGCATAACAACACAGCATTCCATGTATGGGCATAGTGACACAGCATTCCATGTATGGGCATAGTGACACAGCATTCCATGTATGGGCATAGTGACACAGCATTCCATGTATGGGCATAGTGACACAGCATTCCATGTATGGGCATAGTGACACAGCATTCCATGTATGGGCATAGTGACACAGCATTCCATGTATGGGCATAGTGACATAGTATGAACTAATGCTTACAAATAGCACAGGTCATAACAAATCCTTCACTTTTGATGTATTTGACAAGTGGTACATAAGACAGTGGTATGGTATGGAGACATGAGGCAGTGGTATGGTATGGAGACATGAGGAAGGGAGACACGAGGCAGTGGTATGGTATGGAGACATGAGGCAGTGTATATGTGAGACATATGTGGTCACTATTTTTAGTCACCGTGCCTTTATCTCTTCAGCCACCCAAAGTACACCTACGTCCAAATCTCTGGTGGTCACAATATGCCACCAGGTGTTGAGTGTAAACCACTAAAGCACGAGCCCATTATGAACTCAGTAGCATTCATTCTGGTGATTTCGGGTGATTTTTCAAAACAGTAAGGAACTATATATCCGACTTTACACACATATTACCATATCCCTTTTGTACATGTGAAGTGTTACTCTGCTGCTATATTTATGATCTGGTGGTAGGTGATGGGATCTGGTAGGTGATGGGATCTGGTAGGTGATGGGATCTGGTAGGTGATGGGGTCTGGTAGGTGATGGGATCTGGTAGGTGATGGGGTCTGGTAGGTGATGGGATCTGGTAGGTGATGGGATCTGGTAGGTGATGGGGTCTGGTAGGTGATGGGATCTGGTAGGTGATGGGGTCTGGTAGGTGATGGGATCTGGTAGGTGATGGGATCTGGTAGGTGATGGGGTCTGGTAGGTGATGGGGTCTGGTAGGTGATGGGGTCTGGTATGTGATGGGATCTGGTATGTGATGGGATCTGGTAGGTGATGGGGTCTGGTAGGTGATGGGATCTGGTAGGTGATGGGTCTGGTAGGTGATGGGATCTGGTATGTGATGGGATCTGGTAGGTGATGGGATCTGGTAGGTGATGGGGTCTGGTAGGTGATGGGGTCTGGTAGGTGATGGGGTCTGGTAGGTGATGGGGTCTGGTAGGTGATGGGGGTAAATCATATCATAACTCCGACATTGATTATAGTTTTAATGCCAAACATCTGTTGACAAATGTTGTCCAAGTCTTTGCAATAATGGTTCAAGTTATATTTAGTGTCAAACCTAATGCAGGTGGTGAAGTGATTGTAAGTATGTTGCCCAGGCCCCACCTCTTTTGCAAATGACATCACACAAGTACCAAAATGGTGGGTAAGGATGCTGGACAAACACCAACATCCTTACACAACAAATGTTTACCTATTTCCTTGTGACAAGCAAGCTATAGTAAGTGTATTGACGTTTATTCATGATGAACGTACTAAACAGTGCAACTCAAAGACTTTCTTGATCGTCCATTTAACTTTGATAATTGTGTGACATACTACGCAAAACAGGCAGGCATAATGTTTTGAAAACCCACCCGAAAATCTGGTACTGAGTTCATACGAGTTGGTACTTTAGGTGTACTAGGTGTCAGGTGAACACCACAGGGGTGTACTGGGTGTCAGGTGAACACCACAGGAGTGTACTAGGTGTCAGGTGAACACCACATGGGTGTACTAGGTGTCAGATGAACACCACAGGGGTGTCCCAATGTATACCGATGTGGATACTCAACACACACAAAGCAATTCCGTTCCTAAATAAGTGTGTGTGTGTGTATGTGTGTGTGTGTGTGTGTGTGTGTACAGGCTAGCCTCTAAATAAGTGTGTATGTGTGTGTGTGTGTATGTGTGTGTGTGTGTATGTGTGTGTGTGTATGTGTGTGTGTGTGTGTGTGTGTGTGTGTGTGTGTGTGTGTGTGTGTGTGTGTGTGTGTGTGTGTGTGTGTGTGTGTGTGTGTGTGTACAGGCTAGCCTCTACCAGAAAACTACAAAATGCAACTTACTATGGCGTATCACACATGTAAGGTGCTACACATGTAAGGTATTTGGTGGAAGCTTCATGCAAACTATTCGAGGAAACCAATGTAACTTATATTGTGGTTGTGCGCCACACACACATGTAAACACATGTAAACACATATAAACACATACAATACATACACACACACATGTAAACACATATAAACACATACAATACATACACACACATGTAAACACATATAAACACATACAATACATACACACACATGTAAACACATATAAACACATACAATACATACACACACATGTAAACACATATAAACACATACAATACATACACACACACATATAAACACATACAATACATACACACACATATAAACACATATAAACACATACAATACATACACACACATATAAACACATAAAATACATACACACACATATACATGCGCACACTCACATACACCCAACATACTTACAGGTAGGGGAATCTTGGAGAGGTCTTTGCCGATGCAGTTCTTCATTAAGCTCCACAAGTTTATACCCTTGTTTGGACGAGGGGGGATGTTGATACGCCTGGTAGGAAGGGTACACTCAACATGTTCAAAGAAGCTGGGAGCTGCCCTGGTGGGCACCTGGATGGGGAGGAGGCAAAAGATGGTCCTCACACATCACATACCATCTCCAAAAATATCCATACAACTTTACACACATACACATGCAAATTCACTCTCTGCACACACCACACACCATTACTCCACACACCATCATGACATTCCTGGCGCTGAAAGGCATCATCACGCCCTCAGGGCCCATGGCCTGTATGTCCGCAATAGTCTCCATGTCGTTCATTGAGCCAGCACTCTGGTTCCTTGCGTGTGTCCTTTCACTGGCAGAGGCCACCATGCTGTCGTCTGCCTCTGGAGCATCGTAAAACTTATCTTCCTCCTCCTCCTCCCTCAGCTCAGAATGCGTATCCACCTCCTCCTCCTCCCCAGCCTTCACTTCCTCTTCCTCCTCCTCCTCTTTGGTCCCGCCTTCGGCACCTCCCTTTCGCTTCAAGTCCGGCTCACTCGCTGACACACCCAGTTTCCTGTCCTTGTGGTCAGCCGATGGGGAGGAGGAGCTGGCAGACCCTCGGCTTTTCAGACTTACGATGTCGACGGCAGACTTGGCGGGGGTCCAGGTGGCCCGTTTGGCCTGGTTTTCCAGCCCATGCATCTGATTGGCCAGCATCTCAAGGCTCTCTTGCAGCTGCAGACGCAGGGCGTGCTCCTGTTGGAGTGAGCGACTCCAGCGGTGCTCTGCGTCCTTTGCAAGCTCTGCAAATTCTTGCGATGCCTTTTCATGTGGTGTGCATCCAATAGGGAGGGAGGAGGGAGGGGAGGAGGGAGGGAGGAGAGAGGAGAGGAATAAGGGAGGAGGGAGGAGAGAGAAGAGGAGAGAGAAGAAAGGGAGGAGGGAGGAAGAGGATGGGATCAACGCTACAACAACAGTTCACTACTACTCCCTCACCTTCACCATGGCTCCAGCTGTCAGCTTGAACATGACCAACTTCTCCTTCAGCTTGGACTCATTGGGCACATGATTACCCTCTGCATCCCCAATGACTTTGAGGAGGGCGTTACCGTTCTTGGTCACCAGCTCATGAGCCATTGAGAGTTCCTTCACCTTGTCCATCACTTGGGAAAGAGGGGTTGTTTCACCAGAGTTCTCCGTGGCTTCTTCATCGCTGTCACTATCGTCTGAGGGGACGAGGAAGGGGAGGAGGGTGAAAATGAAGACCTACACTTTAACTTGCCCCCGAACGGATAAACACCTGTGAAGCAAAGTCCCCCACCCTCGTTCCACAAAAACTTACCGTCCAGCCGTCTGATAGCCGTACCCTTGGCCAGCTCCAATGCAGTAACCCATCGCTGCCTCTCCACTTCGTTGAGCGCGCGCAAGTGGAACACCTGGGTCGGTCCATTCGTGATCACGAAGTGCGTACTGTCGACCGTGTCGATGACCGCCCCGGCCAGGTTGATGGTGCCGCGGCAAGTGTGAGCCATCTCCTCCTGAGTCCTGAGGTGGGGGACACGTGTAAGTCGCGGTCGAGTTCCCTCCTCTTGCAAAACACTCCTTTATACGAGCGGCTTCTGTTGACCCACCTGTAATATGATAAGAGCCCGCTCGACAGCACGAACCATCGCTTCTGGTAGCCCTTTATGTAGTTCGTCCATTTCAGCAGCCAACCCTTGAACTGCTCCGGGGCCTTTTCGTCATTTGAACGCTTATCGGCCATGCAGGGAGAGAGACAATAATCTATAGGTCAGACCCTGCCCATCACGTGCACAGCCGGGATCACAAAGGTCAGCACAGGACAATTACAAACCACAATTGTTAGTGTACAAGTAATATTAACCACTCCGTGTTATTCGGCATATTCATTATATTATGTGAAGAAGCGAGCATGGTCCGCTAGCGTAGCCAGGGGGGTGCAAACGGGTGCAATTGCACCGCCCCCCGCTTGATACAAGGTCAGCTCGGTCGGCTATGAATTTTGTTACAAGCATGTTTATATTGCAATCGACAATTATAGTGACAACTGCCAGCTGTCAGGTAATAGTTCTGTAGTTCTTAGTATCGCGCACTTCAGACCGACTTACACTTGATCTAAAATGGGATGATGGGAACAACGCGAACGGGAAAGAAAAAGAGCCGCTGCTAACTGCTGTTCAATTCTTCCCCAACGAACAAAACAAAACAATTGTAGATGCTTATGAAATAATTGAGGGCATCAGGAATTTGTACAAGCTTGAGCGTCAATAACTTTCAAGTTATCTACAATCACTCATGTAGAATGGCAGAGAAAGTTGGAAGCTCAGTGTCAATGCCTCGCATTATGGCTGCAAGGCAGCAGCATCGAAGCAATATGTCTTCTGATTCTCCTCTTGATTATGATAAAATTAATGTTGCTATACCGTTTCTCGACCACATCTCCACTCACTTAGCAGAACAGTTTTCATCATTAACAATCACAGCTGGTTCAATATTAGGCATAATACCATCTGTAAAGCATTCAAAGGAAATCAATCTGTCTAGAATTGTTGAAGTATACCATGATGACCTGCTATCCCCTGGGCTTCTGGAGCTATAACTAATGCGATGGAAGTCAAAATATAGTGATGTCCCATATGAAAAACTACCTTCATCACCATCATCAGCAATAAAAGATTGTGATGCTGAAATTTAGCCCAATATTAGAATTCTACTGCAACTTGCTTGCACTATTCCAGTTACATCGTGTGAATGTGAGCGGAGTGCCAGTGCTCTCAGACGTCTCAATAATTACATGAGATCACATGAGATCATCAATGGGGAAAGAACGTCTGGCCAATCTTGCCTTGCTGCACATTCATTACGAACAGC
>JABACO010000015.1:7925064-8012564 GCA_013339895.1 Ephydatia muelleri
TTTCGGACAACTGATAGAGATGGCTTTTTCTATTGGAGACAGTGTAGCTTGCAATGCAGACAAAGTTAAAGGCAATTACCCAGCGAAGCAAAGGTATAAAATAATGGTATTGTTGTGCAGGGAAGCGGACATAATAATAGCAGAACTGATGCGATGAAATTACAACTCGCAGCTTGAGACAGCTAGTAGTATAATAGAGAATGATATGAGGGGGCTGAATTGAGCATTCCTTTGTCTGATGAGGCAAGTTTACGCGTGATGCTTATTGCATTCATTCAATTCGTTGTTTTCGATGTAAGCTATCAGCCACATCATTTAGATCTGTTTATGTAAAGCGTTTGAATTTCGTGACTTAAACACTCGTAAGTTGGTCCATCTATGATTAAAGGCAGTTGCACCTTTGATAATTGCCATATCTGAGTAACCACTTATAGATAAATTTTAATTTCATTTTGAAACATTATCTGCATATCAGCAAAGTGCAATAACTATTAAAAACGATATTTGGTGTCCATGTATAATGACATTTTCTATATCAGTCTCCAAATGACTCCTGATGTGTGGCAATAGTGCAAAGAATGAGTTGTTATCTTAAACAGATTAATTAAAAATTATGATTTGAAAAAAAATTTATAGCGCAACTTAATTAATTAGTGTACATACATATTCACTCAGACCCAGAAGGAATTGTATATTTGGTGTAATTAAACAAGCACATCCCATGTATATAATGAAAACACATGTATGGCACTTTCATAGGTGTCTGGTTTGTTCACATATGTGGTTGAAATTCCTGGAAAGGAAAAATATTACATAATGCTATGGCAATATGACCATCTGTACTATATATAATGGGAACGATAATATGCACCTTTACGGGTGTTGCAAATGAAGACAAAAGTTTGAAATGGTTATTTCCAATGTTAGTTAGCTGATCTATTACCTATAACCAGGTAAATAGAGTTGAATTATGATACATAAGTTAAGTAACTAAATCATGGCCCTATAAAATCGAGACAAAATATTCAAGATGAATGAATGGTTGTTATGCATATGTATAAACATTAGTCCTTAGTCTTTAAATAAGTGACTCAATGAAGCTAAAAGTGGTTAATAATCGGGTTTATAAGTGGTTAATAATCGGGTTTATAAGTGGTTAATAATCGGGTTTATAAGTGGTTAATAATCGGGTTTATAAGTGGTTAATAATCGGGCTTATAAGTGGTTAATAATCGGGCTTATAAGTGGTTATAATCGGGCTTATAAGTGGTTAATAATCGGGCTTATAAGTGGTACCTTAAGTATAATTATACGGCTTACTTTAACCAACTAATTGATCTTAAAAAAAATCAAAAGTTGAGCTTTAATAACTACCAATCAAGGTAAGTTAATTCTCCCTCCGCTCCCAACAAAAAAATGGCTCGTGTTTAGATGTGCACATCTCCGTAACCGCAAATGTCTCCTCAAACAAATTCAGAATTTAAATGGTACCCGTATAGATTATGAAAATGATACATGGAAGTGTTCGCGATTACGAAAGATACGACGTTTAAACACGATCCAATTTATTTTGTTGGGGGCGGAGGGCTTGATATGGACGTTTAAACACGAGCAATTTATTCTGTTGGGGGTAGAGGGCTATATGCGATACTATAAATATTATGATTATATTTATTTATTTTGATAATAAATGGGGCAGTGTCCAGCATATTTCACACTAGTGGTGCTCTTTCAGTTCTCTAGGACAAGCAAAGAAAGAGCGATGCTTGCATTGAAATGTTGGCTAATTAAACATGCAGTACCCAGTAATCCACAAAGGATAGTCCAATTTTTGATGTGCAAGAATCATTTGATAGGAACTTGAAAGACTACCTTATGATTATGCTGGACCTTGTCCCATACAGCATACAAATAGCAGTTTCAATTTGATCAGCATACTGAAATTGATCACCATCTTATTATCATGCTGGTGAGCTGTTATGTAAGCTTATCTCTCAAGTGTCACAATTTTTATTTGCTTTATTTAATAGTAATCATCATAGCAAGGCAGTTTGACTTGTATAATCATGTGTTAAGTCAAATTGCCCTGCTATGATCAGGTGTCAAAAATCAAAATTAGTTCACTAAACATTAAATAATAATGATGGTGAAAAGTTATGAGAAAAATGCAATTTTGGTATGTTTAAACAATTTCTAATAAATATTAGAAAAATTGAAAATTTAAGTACAGCATTCAAATTGACAGCATACAGCATTCAAATTGATATTATAAAATTACCAATTATTAAACCGATTTTGTTATGAAATTCAAACCAACTAAAACCAAATCAATTATAATAACACACCACTGAGGCAAGTGTCAATAACTATTTTTGCTTAAGTAACTAATTCAAGGGCTAACAGCATCCTATCTAACTCCACTAACAACATCCTATCTAACTCCACTGTAACAGCATCTTATCTAACTCCAATGTAACAGCATCTTATCTAACTCCACTGTAACAGCATCTTATCTAACTCCAATGTAACAGCATCTTATCTAACTCCACTGTAACAACATCTTATCTAACTCCACTGTAACAGCATCTTATCTAACTCCACTGTAACAGCATCTTGTCTAACTCCACTGTAACAGCATCTTATCTAACTCCACTGTAACAGTATCTTATCTAACTCCACTGTAACAGTATTGTACCTTTTTCTTGCAATCCTACATCTAATAAATGTTAAACAATTGTAGAGGGCTTTGAACACAAACTAAATTTGCTTACCCAACACTATTTGCCCCTAGCAGTAATATAACAGATTTTAATACTGAGTTATAGTAGTTTTAAAGCTTTGCAAGTACAATGGCATGACAATGTGACCACCCTGTTACATGATATGGCACTATAACCACACACACACACACACACACACAACACACACAACACCGCACACACATGCACACACACACGCACACACATGTACATGCACGCACACACACACACACGCACACATACTACACCGCACACACATGCACACACACACACACACACACGCACACACATACACACACACACACAACACACACACACACACACACCACCACACACACCACACACACACACACACACACACACTGCACTCACTCTGCATGCTGTGGTTTGCTTTTCTGTGTTCTGCACATCTTACCCCAGTAGCAGCTTGGCCTTGAGGTGACTGTCCCTAGGTGCAAAAGCCTCTCTGATACCCTAACATATAGGTCTGGAATGCCAACCTCAGGCTTCCCTCCTCCCCACACATGCTTCAACTTTCCTTCCCCTCCTCCCATCACAAAACTATCCAAATCTCACGTGGCAATTCATCAGTGGGGATGTCCCTGCGATAAAGATAGGCCAGCTCCTGGAGGGCCTTGAAAGCACACCGGTAACAAGTGTGTGTTTCCGGTTGTAGCCGCGAGTCTTTGATATGAGGAGGATGGGGAGGCGAGATGGATTAGAAAAAGGAAAGAGGAGGTGGTAGAGGAGGGTTAAGGGGGTGGAGGAGGGGAGGAGGGGGTGGAGGGGATGGAAGAAGGGGTGGCCTCCTCCACCCCCTCCATCCCCTCTACCCCCTCCTCCACCCCCTCTACCATCCCCTCCACCCCTCTTCCATCCCTTGGGTGGAGGAGGGGGTGGAGGAGGGGTGGAGGAGGGGGTGGAGGAGGGGGGGAGGAGGGGATGGAGGGGGTGGAGGAGGGATGGAGGGGGTGGAGGAGGGATGGAGGAGGGGATGGAGGAGGGGATGGAGGAGGGGATGGAGGGGGTGGAGATGGGGGGTGGGAAGGGGGTGGAGGAGGTGGGTGGAAGGGGGTGGAGGAGGGGGTGGAGGAAGGGGGTAGGTAGAGGAGGGGGTGGGAGGGGGTGGAGGAGGGGGTGGGAAGGGGGTGGAGGAGGGGGTGGGAAGGGGGTGGAGGAGGGGGTGGGAAGGGGGTGGAGAAGGGGGTGGAGGGAGGAGGAGGTGGAGGAGGGGTGGAAGGGGGTGGAGGAGGGGGTGGAGGAGGGGACGGAGGAGGGGGTGGAAGGGGTGGAGGAGGGGTGAAGGAGGGGGTGAAGGAGAGGGTGAAGGAGGGGTGGAAGAGGGGATGGAGGAGGGGGTGGTGGAGAAGGGTGGAAGAGGGGTAAACATAATAACTTACCTGTTGTAGAATATGTGCCATCTGCTAGACGGGTACAACACACCCGCAATAGATCTTTGATACTCAATCCCCTTCCCACTGAGATAGTCCTGATGACAGGGGACCAGGAGAAAGCATTACACATAGGGTGTGCTTGAGATTAAGTGCGTGTGTTAAAGCTGTGACCACACATACATACATGTTGCCCATCCACATGTTTGGGTGAGCAATATCTAACCTTAATATCTTTGACTCATACAAGTTGCCATTAATTAGGTCAGTCAAGCCACTATCATCAAAATCAATATCTAATTCAAGTATATATGTTGAAGTGTGTGTGCATGTGTGTGTATGCATGTGTGTGTGCATTGTGTGTGTGCATGTGTGTGTGCATTGGATGTGCGCATGTGTGTTTGTGTGAGCATGTATGTATGTGTGTTTATATGTGTGTGTGTGTGCATGTGTGTGTGTGCATGTGTGTGTGTGTGTGCATGTGTGTGTGTGCATGTGTGTGGTGTGTGTGTGCATGTGTGTGTGTGTGCATGTGTGTGTGTGTGCATGTGTGTGTGTGTGCATGTGTGTGTGCATGTGTGTGTGTGTGCATGTGTGTGTGCATGTGTGTGTGTGCATGTGTGTGTGTGTGTGTGCATGTGTGTGTGCATGTGTGTGTGTGTGTGTGTGTGTGGAGTCAGTACATGTAGTTTGGCAAAGAGGAAAAGATGAGTGGAGGATGGTAAGCACATGCACAGCTTGCACCTTTGAAGTAATTGAGACATCCTCTGCAGCCCAGCTTCCTGCAGCCCCAGTACATGTGGCAAAACGCACTCCCACACAGATCACCTAAGGCAGACATGGAACCACTTTAGTGCACACCCTCTACCCCTCCCATTCCCTTTGGTCACACATAGCAGTCACTCACATTTCTGAGGTCGTGGGCACACGGGCTCCGCCCTCCTGTCGGGCATGGGCTGTGTACAACAGGAGCAGAGGATATGGTTCCCACCTATGGGGCATGTGTAGGTGGGAGGGGTGGGGTGGGCGGAGCCAATGAAGGGCTTGCCGTATCCTGGGCATTGACGACATCGTGTGGGAGGTGGAGGCCTGGGGAGGGTGCAAGTGTGCATGGGATTGTAGCAGTGGACATAGAACACCACAACAACATGCATGTAGCATTCAACACACATGTAAACACACATATAAACACACATGTAACATGCATGTAAACACTGCAACATGCATGTAAACACTGCAATGCCCATGTACACACTGCACAACACATGCAACACAACAACACACAGGTGGGTACAGAACACTTCAAACATACATGAACAGAGAGAATGGTGTCAAAGTAGTAGTGTGGAACATGAAGGGAGGTGGGTGAAAGCCTTCAACACTCTCATCGCTGTCATCCTCTGATCCTCTCTCATCTGAGCCTTCCCCTTCATCTGAATCTGCACGTGATCTGGTGTGCTTTGGATAGAGCTGTGTGTAAATGTGTGAGTGAGGTGAGAGCATAACTTCATCCTTGTCCCTCACAGCATTACTAAAAAGCTGCGACTGACGACTTCCATTGCTATGACTACTAACCATGTCTTTGGTGATCTTGTTTTTCTCATCTAGTTCCTTCAAGCAGTCTTCTGGTCTCTTCTTCTCTGATAACAGGTCAGCATTGAAAACACCTCACTTCTCTCATGTTGTCACACTCACACACCTGACCTCATCATACCCACATGCACCTGACCTCATCATACCCACATGCACCTGACCTCATCATACCCACATGCACCTGACCTCATCATACTCACATGCACCTGACCTCATCATACCCATATGCACCTGACCTCATCATACCCACATGCACCTGACCTCATCATACTCACATGCACGTCACATGCATGTCACATGATCTCTACCTGGGTGGCCTTGAGGTAGGCCATGACTAGGTTATGACTATGTGGTTTTACTGATCCGCTCCACTGTGTTGCGACACTGGTGTGTGTGTGGTGTGTGGTGTGTGGTGATGGTTTGTGGTGATGGTGGGGGTGGTGATGGTGCATGGAGATAGTATGAGAGAGGGATGGGGGGGAGGGGATGGTGTGTGGAAGGAGGGGTGGGTGGAGGGATGGTGTGTGGAGGGAGGGGGGGAGGGGAGGGTGTGGGTGGAGGGATGGTGTGGGGAGGGATGGAGGGTGTGTGGAGGGATGGTGTGGGAGGAGGGGGGTGTGGAGGGATGGTGGTGTGTGGAGGGATGGGGTGTGGAGGGATGGTTGTGGGAGGGATGGTGTGTGGAGGGATGGTGTGTGGAGGGATGGGTGTGGAGGGATGGTGTGTGGAGGGATGGGTGTGTGGAGGGATGGTGTGTGGAGGGATGGTGTGTGGAGGGATTTTGTGTGTAGGGAGGTGTGTGTAGTAGATGGTGTATGAGGGAGAGATGGTGTGTGGAGGGATGGTGTGTGGAGGGATGGTGTGTGGAGGATGGGTGTGGAGGATGTGTGTGAAGGGATGGTGGGATGGTATGTGGATGTTGTGTTGTGATGGTACAGTGTGTGTAGGGATGGTGTGTAGTGATGGTGTAGAGGGATGGTGTATGTAGTGTGGTATGTAGAGGGATAGTGTGGAGGGATGGTGTGCGGGAAGTGTGCGGGATGGTATGTAGAGGGATGTAATTAAGACAAGAAACTGGAATCTCAATAGGACTTACAGCAGGGCACTTGTTGGACATTGCCATCCAGTCCGAATAACACCCAGCACAATACGAATGCATGCATGGCTGGAGACTGGGAGTGTGTGTGTGTGTGTGTGTGTGTGTGTGTGTGTGGTGTGGTGTGTGCGTGCATGTGTGTGTGTGCGTGTGGTGATAATGTGCGTATACAAAGTGCATGTACGTAAATATATAGTGCCCAGGCCATACCTCACACAGTCGTGAAGGATTTCCTGTTCAATGACTTAACAATAAAGAACAGGCACACAAGGACTGGATAAGTACTTACCTGGCAGATTCCACACAACAGAGACTCCTCCATTGAGTCCCTTTTAACCAATGCTGGCGTAGGAGGCTCTTCAGAAACCAATGGTTTAGCAGGCTCTTCAAAAGGAACTGGTTTAGTGGACCCTTCAGAAATAACTGGCTTAAGAGGCTCTTCAGAAACAGCTGGCTTAGAGCGGTCGTCTTCAGAAAGTGCAGCCTTAGTGAGGGGCTCAGGAGATTCTTCAGAAAGAACTGGCTTAGAGGGACCATCATCTGCTAACACTTTGCTCTCTTCTCCACACTCACTGACTGCCCTATCACCATTGTCCACGCCCACTTCCGCCCTCCTCTTTGGCGGGGGGACTGTCCCCAGACTGGTGGTAGTGGTATACTAATTAGTTCTAAAAAAAACCACACCCCTAACCTCTGATACTCTCTTCACACCACCATTGCCTAGGAATACCATCAATGTAAGGAGTAATGGTTGTGGCCTTGATTCATAAATGAAGTAACTTACTGCTTTCGGTTTCGGTGTACTCTTGCGTCATTTCAAGTGTGGAGTCTTCTGACGTCACGTGAATTAAGTCTACGAATCTGTACGTGACGTCTGACAATAGAGAGCCCACTCAAAGAGGCATGTGGCGGGCCTGTAACGCGGGAAAAAGCGCACCTTGGTCCGGCTGCTCCTTGCGGTGTACCAGTTTGATGAGGTCACCATTCTGCAGCTTCTGCTACAGTATGTGCACAATACCATCCGAACTAAATGACCACCAAAAGTAAGCGACCCCACTCCCCACCTTTTGCTCTCGATGAAGTACACGGCTGCCGACAAGAGTCCCGTTCGTACTGAGGTCTTTGATCCACACCTCTCCCGAGTCCTCGCTTCGGAAAAGCGTGCAGTGCAGAGACGATACGCATTTGTTCTCGACGACTAAATCAGAGTCTACAGGGTGCGCGTAGGTTGGAGAAAATGCTATTTACGACATTCAATCGTTATAGCAACTTGCTTTTCCCTCTGCCAATGGTAAACTCGCGTCCTACAATAGGAACACGCTCCTCTCCGGCAAGGTTAATTGAAATAAGCTGACCCCACGGCTCCTCTAGCTCAAAAGACGACATTTGAATCGCAGCGCTATAAATGTATCTCGTACCCAGGCCGATAGAAATAAAAACAAACTATTAATTCTCTCAGTGCCATCCCCAGTCTCCTTTTTGTGCAGTGGCTATTATGCCAAAGGCGCCTCTGTGCAGTAAACAGGCCATACAAAACCCTCTCATCAGGAGTGGTGAATTTAATCAGAGATAATTCTCTCTGATTTAATGTTGTATTATTCTTGGTGCCCAGACCTTATTTCACAGCTACATCCGGTGCTGTGAAATAAGGTCTGGGCAAATTTAATTCAAAGAAGAAAGCGGTATACAGATAAATTAACCGTTACACGATACATTAAATTCATTCGGAGCGCCCCTAGCAACATGGATCAATAATACATTGCGCTTGTTACACGGTCACAGACTTTGAGTTCTACTGTCAAATAAAAGCAAGACCGCCGCCGATCTTATAAGATCGAAAGATGGGGAAGATAGAAGGTGCCTGCCGCACGGTAAGTTCAGCCCGTGCAGTCCCGTGCCCCGCCCACATCATGCATCTCTGCAGATCGCTGTGCCAATTGAAGTGATTGGGCTCATTGGATGGTGCGGGTACCTCATCGGATTCAGTTTAACAACTGCGAAGTAAGCTTAGAGCAGCGGGCGAGGGGGAGGGGTGACCAGCTGCGTTGCTCCGCACAGGAATGCATTCTTACTGAACGCTACTACAGTCGTTACCAACTTGACGGACCTGGGCCATCGGCTGGAATACGAGTACACGTGCTACTGGTTCTTCCTTGTGGCCGGTCTTGTGACGAACGTAGCAATCTTGATTCATCTGAACATTGCGAAATGGTTTACTGCTGTCATTGTAAGTTGGTGAGGTGGGTGTGGATGGGATGAGGGAGGGGCTGAATGTGGGAGAAGGTAGTCCCGAATGCAGCTTTTTTTGCTGAATACATGCACACTCTCCCATAGATGAACTTCCTTGTGGGCGTATGCATAGCTTCTGGAGGAGCCATTATTCAAATAGACGCTACGTTCTTCTTCGGCTTAATAACCACACCCGGCACATCACCAAGTGTCTATTTCAACGAGCCTCAGATCTGGATATTGGTGGAGTTCGTTGGAGTATGCGTCTCGGTGGTGTCCATGGTAAGTATACTGCATGGATACCGCGCTGAGGTAGCTAGTATCGGCCACATCTTCTTACTTCCCTTCTCACAGGTGATCTACATGCTTCTTTGGCCGTGCATTTCTGACTCAAAGGAATGCTGCAAAACGAGCGTTGCGCCTTCAAACGAGGGCGAAAACGTCATCCTTATCAACAGGGGTCCGCGGCTGGCCTTCGAAGAGCAGCCGCTTGCAGCGAATATTCCTGAGAACACCAATCCAATGCACTCAGGCAGCAGGATGGATAGCAATTCCCCACCCTCGTTCGCCGAAGCGACGCTGAGTAGAAATGTTGTTAACACTGTCGCGTCCCCTTCGGCGCCGCCAATGAACGAGGGCAGGTATCTACAGAAGTCCTTGCCGCCACTCGAGATGGACAGAGGTTCATTCGCGGAAGAAACCCCGACTGAGGATAACGCTAGACTCGTGTAATGGATGCTTGATTATATGCAGTAGACATATAATGCGCATGTGCAATGACTATAGTATAGTGTGTGTGTGTGTGTGTGTGCCGTGTGTGTGTATGTTTATATACACGTGAATGCATTGCGTTGTTTGCACTGTTATATATAGGATATTTTGTGAAGAAATGCCACACAATATATATATTTATAAAGCATCAGTTAAGCGGCTCGTATTGCCCACGCTTCTTTCCCTCATGAAAAGGCCAGAAGAGGAGTGAAATCCACTGAACGAAGGGATTACAAGACGTCACACACATATTAATAATTGCCATGGCAATGCCAAAAACAAACAAGCCAATATAATGCCATGCAGATTGCGGGTCATGTATACATGAATTAAGCAAATGGGATAGTTTCCGCGAAAATTGCCCCAACCTGTTACGATTAAAATGTTATAAAAATGCATCGCGTTTGAATCGCTATAACTTCCCAACGGATAACGCTATCGACTTCCTATTTTCAACACTTCATACTACACCATTTCACTATGAAGTGTTGACAATAGGAAGTCGATAGCGTTATCCGTTGGGAAGTTATAGCGATTTAAACGCGATGCATTTTTATAGCTTTTTAACCGTGGGGCAAATACATGGTCATACTAATTCATCAATGACGGGCCCTTCATTAGCGACATTGCAAGGGAATGAATGTCATTAGTTTATTATCTCTGCTATTTCAGCCCACCCCTTCAACATCCGCCCCGAAGTTATATCAATACGGGCTTAGCTCACCAACGTAGTGACTGCCCATCCGGCTCCAGCAAACTGGGCAAGGAAGTACACTTGTGTACTTCTGTTCAGCCCGTCATTCCCAATCTTATTCAACACGCCTCCCGCTGACACCAAAAAAGGTAGCAGAAGAGCCAATGTCTTGGTGAACGATGTAAAGGTTTGCTCGTAGTGAGGCCACACCCCACAGTCCCACATACTAGTCCAAAGGATACCAAAACGGCAGGTATAGGGTACGAATAGTGCGCCAAGAGGTGAATCATATAAAAGAGATACAACAGCAGCCCGCTGGCGGCAAAACACCAGGAACAAAAGTGGCTCCATTGCAAAACGATGTTCTTGCCTTGGCTTCAGAATGGGTAATTGGATGGTTAGGGACGAGGCACGCTAGATAAGGTACCTTTGTTCTTCCATCCCTAGTCCAACGTCAAAACATATCCAGCCGATGGCCGACACGAGGATGATGAAAAAACTTATCTGATTGCGCCCGTGCGACGAAGGTTACCGTTCAAGGTGATACATATAAAACACGGACTAACCTTCCTCGCAATCCCTTCCAACATTTCTTCATTCGATCACGTGGTAGCAATACACTGTATATTAAATTCATACCTGCTCCCACAGTTGACAGCATACTGCTTTATAACATAAAGGAGCTGCATCATAATAATACTGCACGCGATAAACTCGCATTTCAAGTGCTATACAAGACCACTTCACAACAACATGAAAATATCCACACAGGGTCCATCCAAAATGAAAAATTGTTGCCCATCCATTAGAAACAAGATGTGCTATCAACAATGACAGCTTCTAATATACAGTTACTAACAGAATTAAACTTACAAATAATTGCAGACCTCTCACACACATTAGCACAATCCCACAAAGTAAGACCCACCCAGCACATGTACTCCTACATGGGGACAACACACAAAGGTTGCTTTCAAGAGTAACACATTTGTGAAGTAACAAATGAGGGAGATAAGAGAGCACATAAGGAAGTACACCAATGGGATGTGTGGAGGTAGATGACACACAATGGATGACCTCTGACAGTTCTATGAGGGTTGTATTGCAGTTTTCCTGCAGAGCTTTGCCAGCAGCCCTGAAAGCTGCAGCAAGGACTCCATCCCTTCAGTCAGTCTTAAGTGCGTCATCCCGATGTCCTGTCAGTGAAACACACACATAAGTAGATACAGTCCTCCTATTAGCAGCCCACACACGACACAGACACACGACACATACATAAACACACATAAACACACAAATATAAACACACATAAACACAAACACACACACACACACACACGCACACACACACACACACACACACACACACACACACACCTTTATAAACTCTAGCTTCAAATACTCTGGCATCTGGTAATTTTTGGACACTCGGAAGATGTTGGTGATGATGTCGTGGGGGGAATACCCTTTGTCCCACAAGGACTTCAGAATCAGGTACGCATCGTCAATTTTCCCTTGCACACAATGACCAATCATATCCTTAATCATCACAGGGTGTGGTTCATCGCACACCTACAT
This sequence comes from Ephydatia muelleri, assembly GCA_013339895.1. Lineage (NCBI taxonomy): Eukaryota > Metazoa > Porifera > Demospongiae > Spongillida > Spongillidae > Ephydatia > Ephydatia muelleri. Next base: position 7,937,176 of record JABACO010000015.1, read on the forward strand.
GTCATCCAAATAACAGTATACATGTAGGCCCATGTATGTGTGTGCAATGTACACACACTACACATCAGCACATGCAATGTACACACTACACATCAGCACACATCACTCACCTTAAACACATTCTCGGCACTCACAAACCCAAACCCAGCGAATGTAGACTGCAAGTTGTTCAGTGCCTAGCCCCACAAAAGGAGTATCATAAGATTGATATGATGTGCGATCAGAGTGGCCAAGTCCCCAGGCCTACCTGTCGCATGTCTCCTTCGGCTGTGAACACTAGTGCCTCCAGCCCATCGTCAGATCGTGGTACCTTGACAACCAAACAGTTTGTATTGTCATGACACCACCCTTACAGTATTGTCATGACACCACCCTTACAGTATTGTCATGACACCACCCTTACAGTATTGTCATGACACCACCCTTACAGTATTGTCATGACGACACCACCCTTACAGTATTGTCATGACGACACCACCCTTAAACAGTATTGTCATGACGACACCACCCTTACAGTATTGTCATGACGACACCACCCTTACAGTATTGTCATGACGACACCACCCTTACAGTATTGTCATGACGACACCACCCTTACAGTATTGTCATGACGACACCACCCCTTACTGTAGTATTGTCATGATGACACCACCCTTACAGTATTGTCATGATGACACCATACCTTACAGTATACAATTGTACGATCTGACCTTTCTTTTATCTCACAACATTTAATGCAACCATTCTCACTCCTATGCAGATTAATTTTCAAGGTTAAAAAGTGTTTCGTTGATACCAAATTCTTGCCATTCAATTTTATTATATGGTGAGACAGATTTTTGTCTGTGATCACCAAAGTTGTCAGGACTTTATGTGTGTATGGTACTTGGTCTTGCCACGATCCTTGCTGCTATGGTGACGTAGCTGCCGTAGCCATCGTAACATGAAATGATAGTATTTAGGGTGCATAGTTGATCCAAATAAGAATTAAAATTATTTTATGCAAGTCACTCCTGTATGAAGCTTATCTCTCCACCTTCTCCTTGACCTTATCTCTTCCACACCTTCTCTTTGACCCTTATCTCTCCCACACCTTCTCCTTGACCCTTATCTCTCCCATACCTTCTCTTGGACCCTTATCTCTCCCACACCTTCTCTTGGACCCTTATCTCTCCCACACCTTCTCTTTGACCCTTATCTCTCCCACACCTTCTCCTTGACCCTTATCTCTCCCACACCTTCTCCTTGACCCTTATCTCTCCCACACCTTCTCTTTGTCACACACAGTCAGCAGTCGGGTCAGAATCTGAGCATCTGATAGGCGGGAATACCTCAACACAGCACACCTTGACTGTATAGCCTCTGAAAGGTGCATGCATGTGTGTACGTGTGTGCATGTATGTATGTGTGTGCATGTATGTATGTGTGTGTATATTGTATGTGTATGTGCATGTATGTGTATATATATGCATGTGTGTGTGTGTGTGTTATGTGTGAGATGGAGATACTTGGCAAGCAGCTGCCTACCAATGATCTTGTCAGAGGCATTACAAGCAAGTGCAAAACGAGTGGTCTTTGAATATATCTCCATTGTCCTTCTCAAAGCTTGTTGGGCATTATCAGTCATACTGGAGATGAGGAACATGAGAGTATCACACACACACACACACATGCATGCACACACACATGCCTGCACACACACATGCATGCACACACACACACACACACACACACACACACACACACACGCATGCACACACAAATACATGCACACATACAACATGCACACACATACACAACACACACACACACACTGTACTCAAAGAACACACACAACACATACAGAATTGCATCAAAATGTTCAAAACCCTAAGCCTTACACAGCTTGAAAGTGTCTGTAAGGATGGCTGCATGTGAGACACAGATGGCTGCATGTGAGACACAGATGGCTGCATGTGACCCACAGATGGCTGCATGTGACCCACAGATAGAACTTGCCATAGCCCTGGTATGTGCTAGACTGACCATAGCCCTGATGTGTGCTGGGACTGACCATAGCCCTGGTGTGTGCTGGACTGACCATAGCCCTGATGTGTGCTGGACTGACCATAGCCCTGGTGTGTGCAATAAAGACTTACCTGTCTGCCTCATCAAGGATCACAATCTTGTGTCGACCAGGTGGCAGGGTTACCTTATGGTGTGCAAACATCTTGATCTGGTTGCGTACAACATCAATTCCTCTACAGGACAACAGGCAAACATCAATACCTTTATGGGATAAAAATCCCTCTACAGGACAATAGATGAGTCCTCCAAAAAGCAAAAAGTGACACGCTAAATAATAGTGGCCTATATGGAGGACTTGGAAGGGGGAAGCAGTCCAGTAGAGGTCCACTCATGGACACCCACATGATTATAATACACCACTGTGTAGGGCTCTTGACCAACATGGGTCTAGGAGGTGGGAAGCACAAAAGCTTTTGGTTGAACAAAATATTGATGATCAGGTAATCCATCATGAAACCATACAGCTCTGGATTTTTAATTAGCCATACATTTTAATGGCATTCAACGTCTATCCTGAAATAAGCATTATACATAGATGGTTTGGAGAATGCATAAAGGTGTACACATAATCGCCATATATATATATACCCGCTATTTGAAAGGCAATACATTATTTTCATGGTATATTGTACTTATAACTACCACACACCTATCATTGGACGCATTCAACTCAAGAACAGCATCTCTGAATGATGGCCCAAGCAAGGCTCTTGCAAGGCACAAGATACTCGTCGTCTTGCCAGTTCCAGGTGGACCCTGTGGTCGAGGTATGCAGTTAAATAATTGTACATAATTGCATTAACATCCAGCTGACAGAAATGATCAGATTTGGTACGTTCCCTTCTTTAGCGAAGACCTACAGAGCAGGTTCATGACTGTCATACACTGAGCTAATAAAGGGTATTTTTCTCCTACCGCCAGTCTGCTAATGGTGTCCTCGTTGCCTACAATGTCTTGAAGTGTCGTTGGCCGGTACTTCTCCACCCTATTTTTTAAGTAACGTTGTGAACTGACAAAGAAACTGAATTCGCTCACCATGGTAACTCGTGCTGAGTCCTGTTCTTCCCCGCCTTCTCCGAACCTGCTATCAATAAAGAGTCTGTCGTCTCCTCCTCCATTTAATCCCCGCTGATTTCCCGCCGCTTTTGTTGGCACGTGGTCCGGCGCATAATTAGTAATATCGGTACCGCGCCGATAATAACCACCGGGCGAAAACGGTTACGTATTGTTTTTACGTTCAAAACTATTCGATTCGTGTTAGCTAGTTCATCTAGTCAGGTTCTAGTTTTTAATGACTCCCTTTTCATGTGTCATGTGACCACTCCGTAATATGTCTACGTCAGTGTCACACAGTATACATTAATACACGTCCGCCGTGTTGGTGCACAGCTTTTACGGAAATATCCGAGTGAAAAAAAGGGTATTCTATTGTATTCATTTAATTACTATTTTCAGTTGAAATGTCGTATAACATCGCATAAAGAAAATGAAAATGCAAAAGCAAAGAATTAGGAAAACAAAACCATAAAGAAAAAAGTAATCAAATAACTATATTTAATAAGAAAAATGAGACACAGCCGTAGGGAATACAGCAACTCTCCGCTATTCTCTTTGTTTCTCCATTGGAGAATTTCCATTGAGTAACACTACCAAGTCAACAGAAACCAAATTGAACAGATATTGTGCCAGTTGATGAGTGTAATCACCCAACATCACCAGCTCTTCCACTTTCGACAGGAACCGAGGCTATGCCACTCATGCTCCCCGTGGAATACATGTAGTGGAATACGACTAGGGGAGGAAATTGACCCCGGGCCCCGGAATTGAAGCCAATTACCTTGAACTTGCAAAGCTCTCGACGTAACCACTAAGCCACGGTGCACTAGCATGAAGTAATAAATTTGGAACTATACTTAGATACGTCCCAGAACGAAGTTATTCCTAGCGGGATTTCACAATTCCAAATCACTGCACTTTACATCTCGACCACGGGGCAATCCGATGAGCACAACGTTTTAATAAGAGACCTGACCAATGTTGAATATTATATTGGTTTGCCGTTTTGTTTTCTTATTTAAAAAACGCGTCGATCGTTTCCAAAAGGGAACTAACGCATGTTGTTTCAAGATTTCCCAAATTCTTTGATATTCTAGAAGTCTGAAATGTCCTCTACACATCGTTTCTTACGCACTGAGAATCGGAGAATCTGTCGTGGAGTTATAAGGCTCTGAATTTTTAATTAGCCATATATATATACATTTCTATTGCGCGTACCAGAAATTTTATATTGTACACGTTAGGTCGGAAACGATCCGATTTATCACTTACACATTCTGGTACACAATATTAGCATTTTGTATTAGAGATAAATCAAGAATCGATTCGAATCTTTTTGCTTTAACGGGACTGCTTCACTTAGACTACTCATCAGCGGAATATCATTCGTTCATTTTAAATATTTAATTCCAATTTCAATTTAATTTCAGAGGAGGTAGGAGGGGGGTGCAATCAACATATATAGATTCTGTTCAGTGTGGTATCTCTGTTACCGTTGCAGATAAGTCCCATGTTTTGTGGCAGTGCTCAACTTCCAGATAATCATAATTGCTACATACATATGTACATATATAGCTAGCTACCTTGCTCGAGTAAATGACGCGGGCTAATGGCTACGTGGACCCATGTGAGGATCAAAAGTCCAAGTTATGTGAACAAAGGTGTAATGCAAACACATAACACGTTCAGCGGAGAAATAACGCAAGATGCTTATTTATTTATTTTTTAATTGATTCAGTGTTTATAATAAACAATAATTACATGTAAGCTCAAACTGGTTATGGATGTAATTAATCGACATCAATGATAAGTTGTTGTTTTTTTAATTCCCAAGCCGCTGAAAGGTATGTGTTTTTTTAATGCAGACTACATGCCTGTATGTATGTAACATTCGATTGAGTGCAATAATTTTAACCTTTAATCTCCAACCGTCCTAGATCTAGGACGATCGTCCTAGATCTAGGACGACTAACTAAGCTGCTGAAAATATAGAACGCCTGTTTTGAAAATTCTGAAACAGCTGCCCAATTTAGATAAGTCCATGCTACTTAGAAACGGTTATTTTTCATCATGGTTCATCTTGTGTCAAGAGATAAAAGCATCCAAACGTTGCGCATCCATCAATTTGCGGGCATTATACTGCATGCGAAAATGGGAAAGAACTTCGCCGTCGATGAGGCTGTTGTAGGGAAGATTAAAAAAAGTCTGATTTCTTTTGGAAGTGTTGTGCATGTATTTGAAGCATGTCATAAGTGTCGGATTAACTTTAAGTGATCAAACGACACGACCACAGAGGAAAACGTCGAGTGCGTTCATAAAGACGGCTTAGTTGGAGAGATCAGGCGGTACAATAAGCAGAAGAGTTGTGATCTTGGTGAGAATGCTGAATAAGGTTGTTCAGAGACCTCTACTAGTCACAAGGAAAGCTACAGCGCCCTCAGCAGTGATGAGGAGCCGACAACAGAAGCGATCAAAGGGAACAGGTTTATAAACCGGGGGCGTGGTTCCTGTGATATGGAATTACTTTCGCATGATCTTGTTACGTTTACGGACGAAATGGAGAATTACCAGTACAGCCGGACTACTTAGGGGGAAGGGCATGGTATTGCTGAACTAGGAGGAAGTGGCATAGTGCAGCAGATACTTTGTACTGCCGCCATACAACATTGTTGTATAGCGAGTCAGTAGCATTGAAATATCACTATATAAAGGGGCTGTTTGCATGGCTATTGGCTGTAGAACCAAAAAGGGGTCTATCACTTGTTAATTTGAAGAAGGAACTGTTCAAGTTTAGTCTAACTGCATCAATTATGGCATCATGCATGTCAATTTCTTTTTCAGAATATTACAAGTCCTTTCCATTTTGTTCCACTAGCACAGTTTCAGAGCTTCAGAAGGTTGTTTTGCAAAATTATTTGTGTAATGTCCACAATCCCTGCAATTTGATGAATTCACCCTTCAAAACATATTCCTTGGTATCCATACATCCATTGATTTGTGTCCCAACGTTGCCTATCATTGGATACACCAGGTTTATTATAATAATGCTGCTGGGTCTCTAAGGAGAATTGGCCAGGGAATGTGCTGTAGATTCCCTCAGAGCAGGATCAATAGGAATTTCCTTCAGATGAAATATATAATCAACTTCTTTTGGGTGTACAACATGTCATTTGAAATGCTTCTACTAGATACAGTGTTGGTTGCAGCAATGTTGCTCATACTTGCTTTGTCTATCACTATTAACAACCACTGAATAATATTTTATTACATCTGATTAACAGCTAATTGTATTCATTATATTCCAACAATATTTGATATCTAAACTTACATGTAAACACACAATGCATGCAAATCATTTATGGTGCTGGTATTGGCAGATATCTATTTTCGCATCTTCAGTGGTGAGAAAGGGTTATATATGTTACATTAGATTATTGCTTTATAAAAAGTCCATGTTTAACTTATTATGCCATAATTAATTCATAAAACTTGCATATTAAAATCACAACATGCAATTGGTTAATTAATTTGAGGAAAGAGCACTAACTAACAGTACCATACAGGATTGGATCTGGCTAGGTCAATTATAAAAATTCTCCTCCTGAATTGTGATCATTTATAGATGTCGCTCAAACCAAATTCGTTTATCTCATCATATACCGGGTGTCCACGAATGAACGCAATGCTTTTGAACGGGAATAACTTTTGATAGGAGTACGAAAAAAATCTGAAACTAACAACTTGAGGTTAGGCAAATGTTATTTTATTTACAAGTTATTAACGATGCTTAATTAACTTTAATAATCAAGACATTGCATCGCGCAGATCACCTTGCGCACAGTTCTGGGTTGCCAAGCACGTATTGCTCCCTCTATGTGTCACTCGCACATGCAACAACATGCGCATGGAATCCTTTCTGGTGAGGTTCCTGCGTCTTGGCTCAGTAAACAGGGCCTCTTCATCTGTCCCCGCTGCCGCCATCTTGTGTCTTCTTCTCGGTCTTTGTCCCACCAAAGACGGTGCTGTGGTAATTTCAATGCACAGCTTCCAAGCCCTTCCACCCTTCCTTCTCCATCCCTTAACAGTCTACCTACTCTGGATGAAGTTTTCAGCCAAAAGTGCCCAACAATTCGTTTCATTCCATCCAAGTTCAGACATACTTTTGCGCGTGCTCTTGCATCAACACTGTATACAATAACACGGTGGAGTCATGGCTCAAACTTTTTATGCTACCAAAATGTGTACTTCCTTCTGCCCCACGCCGTGGTCGCCGTCACCACCCAACTGACATCAATCTGCTATGTGAGGCCTGGGAGTGTGGTCAGTTTACATCCCTGTGGGTTCGTACCAAACAGCATGTGTCACACCATGGCCCCTGGTCTTCACCCCTTGATGAAGATGTAAAGAAGATCACTGAAGCCATTTCTCTTGCCAAGGACAGCCTTCTTGGAAAGGCTTGCCAGATCCTTACCTCTTCAGGTCTAGCTCCCGATACTGAGGATACATGGACTCAGCTATCAGCCAAACACCCGAAGAGTCCTTCCCCAGTACCTCCTGCTCACCCACCTCTTCCATTGACCTCTCCAATCTTACCACCAGACTTTAACGTGCTGTCTATCCTTCGATACTTCCCCAAGGCCTCTGCAGCAGGCCCCACAGGTCTGCGCATCCAACACCTTCTTGATGTGGCTGAAGTTCCAGTTCCTACTTCCATCTGCTCCCTACTTCGGGGTGTAATCAATCTCCTCGCCTCAGGACAAGCCCCAGCTGCAATTTCCCAGTACATGGCCAGTGGCAGCCTAGTTGCTTTAAGGAAAGGTACACAGGGCATCAGGCCCATCACAGTGGGTGAATCACTTCGCCGACTCACCAGCAAATGTCTATGCAGTTTGATTAAGGAAGATGCTTCTGTTTTCTTTCAACCTTTTCAGTTTGGTGTAGCTCTCCCCCAAGGATGTGAGAAGGTAATCCATGGCCTCAGACGTTGTCTCGATAATCATTGGCATGACTCTGAATTTGTCTGCTTGAAGGTTGATATGAAAAATGCCTTCAACCTAGTGTCTCGCCAGTCCCTCCTTGACCAATGCACCCTACATTTTCCCCTCCTCCTCCCATGGACAACATGGTGCTATGGCCACACCCTTTCCTGTGGCATTCTATGGGAACTTTGACATCTGAGGCTGGTGTACAGCAAGGGGATCCTCTAGGCCCCTTCTACTTCGCCTTGGTCCTGCACCATCTGGTCCTTTCCATCTCCAAGGATGAAAGTTGCCAAGACTTACTTTTCAATGCATGGTACCTGGATGATGGGGTGGTGGCCGGCCCATCTACCTCTGTCCAGCATGTTGTATGCCTACTTCAAGATTTAGGTCCCTCATTGGGACTCCATCTAAATGCGAGCTTTTTGGCCAAGGTGACCTCAGTGTATTCCCTTCTCAGATGAATAAATCTTGTACACCAAACCTTATCATCCTTGGAGCCCCCATAGGGGAGGTTGCCTATTGCCTCTAAACGTGCGGCTGCCTCCATATTGCTATCCTCCCTGGTGAAGCTCGGGTCATGTGATCCTCAGATTGCTCTCATTCTGCTACGCATGTGTGGTGGGTTTACCAAATTGGTCCATGTTGCACGTTCCACTCCCCCATCCCTGGCATTGGATGAGCTGCATACCTTTGATGAGCAGGTCAGATGCACCTTCACAGAGTTTCAAGCTATTGACACTACTAACAGCTCTTGGATACAGGCCCAGTTGAGCTTAAGCAGAGGTGGCCTGGGGCTTCGTTCACTAGCTCATCACTCTAATGCAGCCTTTATCGCCTCCATCAGTACTGCAGGCCTTGCCTCACCATCAGATAATTTCCCTGGCCGATGCGGTCAATTCCTACAACAGGTGTGTTCCCCCTGAGAGTGCAATAGATATTAACAGTCTTACTTCTCCTTGCCGACAACACACTCTATCAGCTGCATTAGAAAACATTCAATTTAACTATCTTCTTTCCCAGAGCTCTGTGGCTGACAAGGCTCGTCTCCTGTCTGTGTCCTCTCCCCATGCCTCTCTGTAGTACCATCTCCAGGCCTGGGTCTAAGCCTAGACCCCAACGAGCACCAAATGGCCATCAAGTGGTGGCTCGGGCTAAACACCTCACCTGGCTCACCTCCCTGTGCATTGTGTCCAGAACATCCCTTGGATCCCCTAGGCCACCATGCAGTAACATGTAAGAGAGGTGGTGATGCTATATCCAGGCACAACAAGCTCAGGGATGTAGTGCTTCAAACCTGCCATCGTGCCTGCATCAGCGCCAAGGCAGAGGCCGGTAGTGGACTAGGACATGAGCTCCGGAACACACGCCCTGCTGACATCCTAGCTTCCAATTGACTCTGTAGCAAGCCTGCTGCCTTTGACCTTACTGTGGTGTCTCCGCTTAACCCTACCTTTATCTCTGAAGCGGGTCACACAGCAGGGTCAGCAGCAGTTGCCGCTGAGCTAAGGAAGCACTCTGCCAATGATGCCAAGTGTTCCGAGTTGGGGTGGACGTGTATTCCCTTTGTGGCCGAGTCATATGGAGCTTGGGGCAGCGAAGCGGTGCAAGCTTTTTCACGGCTCGCATCATACCTTGCCACAAGGACCAACTCCCCCAAGTCCAAGGTTGTCTGCAGCCTGTACGGCTGCCTTAATTTGACTCTTGTGCGAGCCAATGCCCAAGCCCTCCTCTTACGATGTGGATGTTCCCTTCAGGAGGGGGATAGTTCCTCATTGTAACTTTCATAGCTAGTGTGTCAGGGTATGTATGTATGTATTATATTAATGCTGTACATGTTTATTATTATATTAATAATTAAGTTTAAAAAATAGACACAACAAATTAACAACTTTCAAAGTGAAACCATATTTAGACACCCGTTTCGAAGCCAAAAACAAAATGATCATGTTTTTATCATGGTATAACATTTGAAGCATAATGTATGCATAAATCAGAGTACAGTTATAGGGCAGTGTTTTACTAATGTTAAAACGTGTTCCCCTGAAATAGAGCACATATGGGTGTGAAGTTACAAGCAAAAAAGGAAACCGTTTAACTTTCGTCACTTTTTTCACCAATTTTTGCAATAAACTCACATTCTGCTGCAGTAATAAGAAAATAAATGCACTGTTATCTTCTTAACTAATCCAAATAAGATTGAAGACCATAACAAAAAAAAATACATGGTTAATTTCAAAGTTGTAATATGGTGGTCCTAGATCTAAGACCGTAGTGGTCCTAGATCTAAGACCGTAGTGGTCCTAGATCTAGGACTACTGCCTGGAGATTAAAGGTTAATGGCTAATTATCTATGAAATTGCAATTAAAATCAAGAGAACTGCACCATGATTTAATAATTTCCGCAATGTATGTTAGAGCAATTATTTAAACTCTAGCCTGTTTAGCTATGAAATTCAAACAAACTAATCAAAGAGCGATTGTAACCATGGCTGCATGTAATCCAGCAGATTATAACTTCCATGTGACTAACCATGGCTGCATGTGTCTAGATTAACACTAACCATGGCTGCATGTGACTAGATTAACACTAACCATGGCTGCATGTGACTAGATTAACACTAACCATGGCTGCATGTGTCTAGATTAACACTAACCATGGCTGCATGTGTCTAGATTAACACTAACCATGGCTGCATGTGTCTAGATTAACACTAACCATGGCTGCATGTGACTAGTAACCATGGTTACATACTAGATTAACAATAACTATGGCTGCATGTGACTAGTAACCATGGTTACATACTAGATTAACACTAACTATGGCTAGATCATTGCTGCATGTGACTAGATTAACAATAACCATGTTACATACTAGATTAACAATAACCATGTTACATACTAGATTAACAGTAACCATGGCTGCATATTGACTCATACAGATGTATATACACCAACTCCACTCATTTTCTCTTGCTTCGTCCAATGACAAAGTGAACAAAATGGCATCCATCTATACAAAGCCCAAATGTGAGCATACGGCCATATTTGGCCTTACATCAAGTATAAAGACAACAGGTTCTATGTGGCATATTGGTCGATTCTGCCTGCGCTCTTACCATATTTGGGCGCTTCTGGGGTGGTTCATTTTCTGCGAATGAATACAATCAATTATATACATAGTGTATATACAACAAGTCTGTGCATTTGTTGAAGCTTGTTGTGAATACATTTACTATCTGTATCCAAACCCTCTACATGTACTGGCACATTGAAACTGAACCTTACCCACATTAGCCGTGAATATAATTTAGAATTCGCCGCTGCGCTTCTAACGAGGGAATGCGCTCAACGAGTGCGTTCTTATAGAGGGATACATTTTCGTTTAAACATTGTTCATTTCACCAATTTGGTATATCTGGTACCCCTACTGGTGAGGCGTTATGCAACCTTTGACACTACATTGTTTATGAATACAATTGGGTTTCTTCATGAATAGCCATAGTGTTTACAAGGACTGACCATGTGACCATAGCCCCTGGCGTGTCCAGGTGACTATGTGTTGGACTGACCATAGCTCTGATGTGTGTTGGACTGACCATAGCCCTGGTGTGTGCTGGACTGACCATAGCCCTGTTGTGTGCTGGACTGACCATAGCCCCGGTGTTTGCTGGACTGACCATATAGCTCTGATGTGTGTTGGACTGACCATAGCCCTGGTGTGTGCTGGACTGACCATAGCCCCGGTGTTTGCTGGACTGACCATAGCCCTGGTGTGTGCTGGACTGACCATAGCCCTGGTGTGTGTTGGACTGACCATAGCCCTGGTGTTTGCTGGACTGACCATAGCCCTGGTGTGTGCTGCTTCATGAGTCCCCAGGCCACTGCCCCAAAGTGCGTACTAAATACTGGCCTTGAGTGATAGGTATTCTGATAAGAGTTCAGGTGGGTGCATTAAATAGGATGACTCTCTTGAACTGGCATCAAATAGAAGAACCCTGCTGTTTACTATGGCAGTACAGCACATGCATGGTTGGTCATAGGGATGTGGGGCCTTACTATTTCAGGAGGTGATATGGTTCCCTATGAAATTGTTCTCACATGTAAAATTGGGTAACACAGGAAACAAACGTCCAGGGTGGATTGTGTTCTATGAATCCAGGATGGTTACAATTCAATTCCAGGAGGAAAAGACTGGTTTTGTTTGAATCCACCTGGATTTTGTTTGCTAAATCCTGCTGGACGTTTGAACATTTATCTGTGTAAACTATGATAATGAACAAACTTCACATTTCAATGGAAGCACTGTCTTTGTGCAATTTTTTTGTTTTGGAGAATCTATATATATACATGGCCGCTAATACATTGTATATAACGAACACCTGCTATTCCTAAGGCCATAATTAAATGAACATGCTTTTCGTGGTACAAAGTCATTCACAGCTCCACGCACACTACACACCTGCATTCTACTCAAGATAACATCTCGAACAATGGCGGCTCTGCAAGGTACAAGTATCAGTGGGTCGAGGAATGTAGTTAATTAACTTCATTTAGTACTAGACTAATAACGGGAACTGCAACATCTTTCAGAAGGGTCCGTTGGCTGTTTCAGTATAATTGTGGCTGGCCAGGGTAACTCGTGCTCCTGTCGTCATTTCCACCGTTGGCACGTGATCCGCACTAATTAAATTACCGCACAAATTCTTTTATAGTTGCTCTAACATATACAGTGACAGAGTGTATCACTAGTTGGCGTACCAAGATTTGCATTACGCAATCATATCTATTGACGTACAGTAGTATGCCATGAATGAGCGTGTGTTAATCTGAATGGACCTCTTGGGGAGTTAGCCACTGCCCTCTTCAGACAGCAAGCTGCACTCACTTAGCAAGCTAACTAAGCGATAATGAAATACCGTATTTATTTTGATTGGAATGCAATCCCAGTTAAATTGCAGCAGAAATATATAGGCTGAGGGCGGGGTCACGCCCAGCAAGGAGGATGCTTCTATCCAACCGAGTTAAAGATTGCATCCCGCAAAGATGCCTTGTTTTACCGCAAACACACGAGACATCGGAATCTGCAGCGCACAATCAGCGCAGACCTCATCAACACTCCAGTCACGCGGGAGCTAAACACGTGATGGCCTATATAAGGCAAACGAGGGGCGTATTATTGTGCGAACGTCGAAAAGTCGATCATGGTTGCCGTCACCTTCCTGCTAGTGTCCTGCCTTGTGGCCGTGTGCATTGCACAACCAGCGCGTCCCAACCCTCCTGAGACTTTCTTCGCTGACGTAAGCAAAATACAATCGAGCTTTGTTTTTCTAGCCGTCCTTACAGTAAACTTCTCCAGGTCTTTGTCGAGATTCATGACTCCGATCATCCTGTGTTCGGACGAGGTACTAATTCTAACTTACTTTTAAGTAATTTTAGTCTAACATGTCTTGCGCCGCAGGTTTCTTTGCACAGGACGCCACCCTTGGTCACCGAGTTGAGAGCGGCACGTTTGAAGATAACACGACACTAACTGGTATCGCGCTTTACGACAAAGGTTTCGAGTACATCTATCGATCTGCGTAAGGCGATGCCATCCGATTTCCGAGACGATCGTCATTGACCTTTATTTCCTCCCCCCCCCCCCCGTGCCGCTTTGCAGACCTGGTAGCTCGCCAAGTTGCCAAGTTCGCGCCCTAAACGGTACCATTCCTAAGTACTGGGGATGGGTAGCCTCAGCCACTTATGAGGGAACTCGCCCCGATCCGTACATTCACGCCACCTTGAACATATGGCGCTACAGGGTAAGGCAGCTACATTGCACGGCATGATAACCTACCGCCTCTTCCCTACCAATTAGCCCGGTGCAGGCTTCGAGTTCGAGTTGGGAGTAGGGCAGACGACGCCTAACGTTCCTGTGCTGAGCAACCTCTACCAGACCTCCACTGATACCCTCACCTACTTTAACCAGTTCTTTGCTGTGACTCCCAACGCTGGAAACTTCACTGTTCCCAGCATCTGTCTGCAGTAGAATAGACACGCTGGTGTTGTCTAGCGAGGCTGCTCTTTTCTTTCTCAATGTTGTTGCTGTGCAGTGTTCGATGCTATGAAAGTAGTTTGTGCACTCTAAAAATTATATCCATTTGTTACGGTGAACTCCGTTGCTCAAAAAAGGATGGGAGTGAAAACTCGCTAATACATGACCTCAGAGGTCATGCATTATTCTATGAGTGGGGTGATTAGCATTGCGCTTTATTCGTCAAGTGAAAACATCCATTCCACATGACATAAGAATTTGGGCACGCATGCGCGAGATACCGTCTACGCCCCCCTTCCCTATAAATAATTGCGTTGGGCAGCTCACCTTCATTCTGCAGAAAAGCGTAACAATGTACGAAGTTGCTGTTCTAGCGTGTGTCTTCGTCCTGTGTTCAGCACAGCCACCACCGGTCCCAAAGATCCCTGAAACCTTCTATTCCAGCGTAAGCGGCCTCCTTTATAATCGGGTCTTGTGTACTACGTGCTCAGCATCGTGTCTCGACACTTATGTGGACAGGTAAACGTTGAGCTGCACAGCGCTGAGGGAACCATTTTTGGCAGAGGTTAGCAGCTAAAGGTTGTTTTTTTTTACCTAGTCACGAGGTTTTCAAAACTATATGGTATATTTCGCAGGAAACTTTGCCCAGGACTTCAACGCAGGACATCTAGTTGAAAATGCAACGACCGATGACGGAACAGACTATTTGGGGCTTGCTCTTTACGACAAGGGAGAGGACTACGTCTACCGTGCACCGTACGTTGACCTTTGAATCACGTGCCCACGTGGAAATTAACCATTGCACCCCGCGCTGTCCACATGTAGTAAGGGTGCCACCCCCAGCTGTCAGTCACGCTCGTTGAGCGGTACCATCCCGTCCTACTGGGGATGGGTCGCCAACGCCACATTCAGGGGGTATTTTCCAGACCCTTACACACACAGGAATCTCTCCGTATGGTATTTTGAGGTTAGCTTAATGCAGCGTTATTTATTGGAAGAAAAGGGTGTGTAATGCTGGTTCATATATATAGCCCGGATTTGGAACCAGGTTTGAACTTGGAGTCTCGGAACAGGACCCCAACCTGCCGGTGTTCAACAACTTGTACAGGACATCTGGGGACTCCAAGGTCTATTTCTTTTCCTTCTACGCTGTTACCCCTGCTCCTGGAAACTTTACTGTTCCCGCGGCCTGCCAGTGAATGACTCACGTGACTATAGCGTGACGTATTTTTTCCCGTTGTGTACTAGCGCTGTTTGTGTACTTAAAGTTATGGTGTACTACGACAACGTACAGTGAGGTCTGTCGACGAGTGTCTGATGTAATACCAGCACACGAATCAAAAAATGACAAAAATATATCCGGCTATGAGGTGTGCTTGTAGACACCAATTAAAATGGTCGGGTCAATTCTAAAGTTATGCGAAGTCATTCTGGATGGCTAAAAACGTTGTATTTATCAATAACGACCAGCAATATGAGAATTATTGCTGCCCCGACGCAAAATATATTCTACTCATGTATCATTAATATTATTATTCAAAATTAAAATTAAAATAAAAAAACTAGTCATTTTTTTCCTTTATAGAAAATAATATTTAATTAAATAATGGTATAATTATATTATAAACACATTACACACTATCAAACATATAGTCTAGATAGAATGGCCCTGGAATTGGCTCTGATCAGGGTCAAGTTTAATCTGCCATAAATCAGATTAGTTGTTAAGGACTTGGGCTGCCCCAGTTGAGTGGCTACTACTAGTTATTTAAAGACCCAACCATTATTAATTCCGCCTACATATACATGTACACAAAATACTTAGCAGGTGGCAGCCTCATTGCCCTTGAGAAACACAAACCAGACTGTCCACCTGATGTCCGGCCTATTGCTATAGGAGAATGCTTGAGAAGATTAACGGGTAAGTGCCTTTGTATTGTCAGTAAGCAGAAAGCCGCAGACTTCTTCTTTCCTCACCAAATGGGTGTGGCCTGCCCCTCTGGTTCTGAAAAGATAATTCATGGTCTACGTAGTTGTGTTGATGAACATTGGTTTAGTACTGACTTCACAGTTCTCAAAATAGACTTGCGCAATGCCTTTAACTTGGTTTCTCGGCAAGCTGTCCTGGATGAATGCCTCCACCATTTTCCAGAGCTCTTTCCTTGGACGCTTTGGTGTTACGGTCAGCATCCTTCACTGCTACACTCCCTGGGCACTATTAGCTCTGAGTCTGGGGTACAGCAAGGAGATCCCATGGGGTCTCTACTCTTCTGCTTGGTCTTACAAAAGTTAGTCTCTGCCATTGCTGAAGACAAGGATTGTTCTTCTCTTTTGTTTCACAAGTGGTACATCGATGATGGCGTTATTGCTGGACCCAAACAAGCAGTTGCACATGCTCTTTCCATCATACAGGATCTGGGTCCCTCACTAGGCCTTCACATCAACATTGACAAATGCGTATTGTACAGTCCGTGTGACCTACGCCTTTTTCCATCAGACATGAAAAGGTTTGCATCACCTCACTTTGAAATACTTGGAGCCCCCATTGGTGACATTATTTTCTGTGGCAAGTTCGTTGCCCAGAAGCGTGCAGAGGCCCGGCACCTACTGACGCAATTGGAGGAGGTTGGCTCTGTTGATCCCCAGGTGGCACTGCTCCTTTTGAGGTTATGCAGTAGTTTCTGTCGTCTGGTGCACCTGGCTAGATCAACTCCACCCTCATTGATTGTTGATGGTCTTGCACTCTTTGATAATGATGTACGCCACTGTTTTGCCGAGTGCACCATGGTCGACACATCTGATGCAGCCTGGCAGCAAGCCCAACTTAGCTTAAGTCGTGGAGGCCTTGGGCTTCGTCGCCTTTCCCTTCATTCACCTGCTGCTTACATAGCTTCTGCAGTTGCATCTGACTGTAGCTCTCCACAAAGCAAACATCTTCTGCATGCTATTGACCTGTTCAATGCATCTGTACCTACTACGGATGAGCTCACCATTACATCCATCACTACTTCTAACCTAACTCAAAAACTGTTATCTGCTAAGTTGGAGGACCAGCAATTTACCAAGCTATTTGCTAATGCTTCACTGCCGGATAGGGCTCGTTTACTTTCAATTTCCTCACCTCACTCATCAGCTTGGCTTTCTGTCACACCCTCTCCAAGGCTCAACCTTCATCTTGATCCCTCTGAGTTTCAAGTTGCCATTAAATGGTGGTTAGGCCTTCCTATCAGTCAAGGTCAGCTTTGTCCCCAATGCATGTCCCATTCTTTGGATCAATTTGGTCACCATGCTTTGTCATGTAAAAATGGCCCTGATGTGGTTTCCCGCCACAACAGAGTACGAGACACCCTTTTTGAGTTCTGCCAACGTGCATGCTTGGGTGCACAGCTTGAAGCTGGAAGCAGTCTGGGTCATGAAGCACGACAAACGCGTCCTGCCGATGTCCTCATCCCTAATTGGGAGTTGGGCAAGCCTGCTGCAATTGATCTTTGTGTCACATCCCCGCTTAATTCAAATACCCTACAAGTAGCGTGTGTGACACCAAATTCAGCAGCAATGCAGGCAGAACAGAGGAAGCACCACAGTAACGATGCAAAATGTGAAGAGCTAGGGTGGGTGTGCATCCCTTTGGTTGTAGAGTCCTATGGAAGTTGGGGACCAGAAGCTCAACGTTGTCTCTCCAGACTTGCAGGAAGATTAGCCACCCAACTGGGGCAGCCCAAGTCCTTAACAACTAATCTGATTTATGGCAGATTAAACTTGACCCTGATCAGAGCCAATTCCAGGGCCATTCTATCTAGACTATATGTTTGATAGTGTGTAATGTGTTTATAATATATGTATTAATAATGTTGTATATGTATATGAGTCATGTACACACAAGTTATTAATAATTTTCGAATAATTTATCGCAATAACAATGAGTGGTCATGTTGGAGATCTAAGCCCAGCGCAGGAGGAGGCCTTACGCAAGGTAATGACCATCTTTCTGGTAACGGGCGCAATTATACGCGTACCCAAAAGCTAAAGGCCTCGCTCTCTGACGTCACACTGCCCGAGAATGACGACTACTACTTTCTGCGCTGGCTTCGAGGTAAGTCTGTCCCGTGAGCCCGCGGTACGTGAACCTCAATCTGTCGGTTACATGAATTACAGCAGTGAAATTTGATAGCGGTAAGGCAGAGCAGCGCCTACGAAAGGTGCGCACTGTTTGGCGTTAGGTCTAGTAAACGGACTAACCGTTGGTTTTACAAGCACGTCGAAGCGAGAAAGGAGTTCGGAGCAGACACAATACTGGCAGACTGGAAGCCCCCGAAGGTGAAAGGGTTAAAGATGGTGCCTGCCTTTACTTTTGTTGGTCTGGGGACTGCAGGTACTGGTCAAGTATTTTCCAACAGGCTTCTTTGGAGAAGACAGGGATGGGCACCCCGTCTATTATGACAACCTTGGCAACCTGGATTTTAAAGGTTGGTGAGTGGGACCACATCGGCTCTCAGAGGTGATCCCTCTTCCTCCTCACCTCCTCACCTCCTCCTCTCAAGGAGTGCACAGGTCTTGCACACGTGAGGATGTCACCAAGCTGAAGGTGATGCATGCCGAACTCTCCCTGGCTAAAGCCCGGGAATTCTCTGAGAAGGTGTGGTGTTGCAGTTGTGTTACCGCATCAATGCAATCACTTTTTTTTTTCCCCCCCTGGTTTAGAAGGGGAGGAAGATAGAGACAATCACATCAATCATTGATCTTGAGAACCTGAGCTTCCAAAGGCACTACTACTGGCCAGGTATGGTGGTGGGCGGGGCCGGGTATGGGGGTGGAGTTTGAAGATGGCTATGGCTCCAGGCATGATAGAAGATAGGAGGGGCCAGACCTGTATGAAATGAGGTTTGAAGATAGGAGGGGCCAGACCTGTATGGTTGAAGATAGGAGGGGTCAGGTATGGGAATGAGGTTTGAGATAGGAGGGGCCAGGTAGGGGAATGATGTTGAAAGGTGGGAGGGGTAGGTAGGTAGTGTGGTTGAAAGGTGGGAGGGCCAGGTAGGTAGTGTGGTTGAAAGGTGGGAAAGGTGGGAGGGGTAGGTAGGTAGTGTGGTTGAAAGGTGGGAGGGGTAGGTAGGTAGTGTGGTTGAAAGGTGGCGCTTGACAACGATGATGGACTTTGCTTCTTTACAGGAATCAACATTTTCAATGAGGTATGTTAAGTTATGGAGGCAAGGAAAGCCTGTATGATGTGTAAGAGTACCTTTGTGCGCTGTGAATATGTGAGGATCATGCAAACTGCGTATGTGGTATGTGTGTGGCGTGTGGGCATGTATGTGTGCATGGGTGTGTGTGTGTGTGTGTGTGTGGTGTGTGTGTGTGCATGGGTGTGGCATGGGTGTGTGTGTTTGTATGTGCATGTGATTTGTATACAAGTGTATACATATGTATGTGTATGTATGGGTGTTCAATGTTATATTGAACACAATATGTAACCAGCCAAGCTGACCGCCTCCATCTTCTATGTATACATTGAAGATGGAGGCGGTCAGCTTGGCTGGTTACTTCTGAGTACTACCTTCACCAGGGAGTTGGGGGGATAGTGGAAGCTCACAGACCAGCATTCACCTTCCAGTTACAACTCTGCTTTCCACCTCAGCTGGCAGACATGTTTCAGTATCACTATCCAGAGCTCATCAACCATGTCCTCATTGTGAAAGGTTGGTGGGTGGGTGGCATGTGTGCACCCCACATCTTGTAAGTCAGTCCCTCCATAGCTCCAAGGATATTCCCTGCTGCGTACAATATTGTCAAACGTTTTATTGACGACAATACAAAGTCTAAACTTGTTGTACTTGGAGGTGAGTGATGGTCACTGTGTGTGTTGTCATGTGATCGTAGGGAGGAGTCATGTGACCAGGGGGGAGGGATCACAGTGTGGTATCACATGTGATCAAGGGGAGGGGCATTCGTGTTTTGCAGCAAATTGGAAGGAAGAGCTTCTCCAGTACATCAGTCCTGACCAGCTTCCCCAGGCCTATGGTGGAACCAGGTGTGAGCCTGATCCCATGTGTACAAACTTTGTAAGCTGAGGGAAGTGTAAAGATAGATATCTACAACTCCTCATTACTGTCCACACAGATCACTGTTGGGGGGGACATACCACCAGAGTATTACTTGACCAACCTCACTGAGACTAGCAAGGAGGATATGGAGAGTGTGTTAGTGTCCAGAGGGTCTTCCTATGAGAGAGAGTTCACAGTAGAGCTACCAGGGACCATCATTAGGTGAGATGCACAGGTTGAGGGCCTGGGGACGAGACACTCATATGGGCGTGGCATGTATCCAGGTGGGAGTTCATTACAAACGATCATGACATCAGCTTTGGATGGTACCAGAAGTCTGGAGCCAAGAGGAGAAGATTTCTTCCCCCAACAACAGATATGTCTGAAGTGGTATGGAGTGGTGGTGGTGGGGGCATGACTACCCAATGGTGTCATAACCTCCTTCTGTTAAGGTTCCAATGAAGCGTCGAAACAGTCATATTGTTCCAGAGAGTGGCGTATTGCTTTGCAGTACAGCTGGAATATGTGAGAGAGGAGCACATATATTTGTTCCTCTCAATGACCTTCCCCTCACCCACAGATGTGATGAAGTTTGATAACAGCTACAGCTGGACTAGGCCCAAGGAGGTCTTTTATTCCATCAAACTGCTACCTCCTGACACCGAGCTAAGTGTGCCACAGACAGTAGCTGAGGAGATTGGAGATGGTGGGGCTGGAGAAGAGGATGAGTTCTATGAATGTGACCCCAGTCCTGGGGACCAGACTGCACAGAATTGTGACCTCAGTTCTGGGAACCAGACTATACAGAATTGTGGCCTCAGTCCTGGGGACCAGTCTATACAAGAATCGTAATTATTATGGGTGTGTTGTGGTGTGTTGTGTTGTGTATTTTGTCTTGGTCAATAATGACTGAACCATAGGTAAATCCTTCATTATTACTTGACCCATCCATTCCACAATCGTTCCCAGTTCTAGCTGTACATCCGAAATAACTTAATCTTTTTTTTGACATCTGCTGTAATAACTTAACCTTCTCTTCCCACCGAATATTCCACACAAAGGGCTGTGTTAATACGTGTATTAATGAAACGAACAGTGATTATATTTTGCCCAAGCATTATGTGATTAACACATTGTAGCATGTGATTCAAATGACATAGCTGAACCAATGCGCATCATGCCATTTTTTTTTTCTAACTTATTGCTAAAAATAAATAAACAAGAATACAGGTATTAACGTATATATCGTATATTAAACATTAGGGCATACAAACAAAAACATTAAACTGCATTTGAGCCTGCTGGGAACAGGACAGATCGATGGCAGAGTCTAGTGGGGAGCATGTGCCTCGATGGTATGACGATCTTGAGCCATGAAGACACATGATTGCAACGAAAAGAGACGAAGCCAAAACAGGGTTAAGCTGTATGGCTGATCGTGCTTTTCTGCAATAAGTGATGCAAGCCTCTTATAGAAGGTTTTGGCAGCAGGGCCTAATCCACCAGAAGCAGAAAGCACCAGTGGTGTGAAACATCCACATTTTTTTGGTTGTGTATGGCTTAGACATGCATACACGTGAGTGTAGCGATAATGAGATAATCAAGAAACTCAATGACGTAATGTATGTAAATTATTTGCCGCACACGCCCTCTTTACTTCGATGAGCGGACACGTAGGGGACCTCAGCCCAGCACAGGAGGAGGCCCTAAGAAAAGTAACCTCACATTAGAACAAATGCGAGACACCGTGAGACCTCTTTTTCTTCGTCCTACCCAAAGCTGAAGGCCTCGCTCTCTGACGTCACACTGCCCGAGAATGACGACTACTTCTTTCTACGCTGGCTGCGAGGTAAGTCCGCGCCGTGAACCCGCGGTAAGTGAGCAAATCTGCGTTTATCCAGCCGTCAAATTCGACGTGCACAAAGCGGAAGATCGTCTGAGAAAGGTCAGACCATCGAGTGACCTCGTTGGGTGCTGCATATCTCAAAGGCCCCTCATCATCGATATAGCATGTGGAGTTCAGGAGGGAGTATGGGGTGGACACAATACTAACAGATTGGTCACCTCCAGAGGTGAGAGCGCTGTCCTGTGCCTTCACGTTGTTGTAAGGCCTGGGGACTCTCAGGTACTGGTCAAGTATTTTCCAACTGGCTTCTTTGGCGAAGACAGGGATGGGCACCCCGTCTATTATGACAACCTTGGCAACCTGGACCCAAAAGGTTGGCGAATATCACATTTCCACATATAGGCTGCCATTAAAATGGCTTCCTTTGTGTCTCATAGGATTGCACAGGTCATGCAGGCAAGAGGACATCGTCAAACTGAAAGTGATGCACGCCGAAATGTTTGCAGCTAAAACCAGGGAATTCACTGAGAAGGTTGGCACTAGAATTAACCTGATGCCTTAAAAAGAGACCTGCCTTTGTTTCTTAGAAGGGAAGGAAGATAGAGACAATCACATCTGTGATTGATATGGAGAACCTAAGCTTCCACAGGCACTACTACTGGCCAGGTAAGGCAGGGTGAGGCTTAGATAAAGGAGGGGACAGGTATGGGGTTCAGATGATGGGTGGTGGGCTCAAATAGGGGCAAAGTCAGATATAGCGTAAGGTTGAATGTGCTCCATGGTGTAACAATCCTTTCTCTGGTAGGGATCAACCTGTTTACTGAGGTAAGTACCTGAAGTGTTGAATGTGTAGAGTGTTTTGATACACGAGAGACGTGTAGGTGTCTGATGTTGTGAGTCTGGATGTGTGACCTTGTGAATGTGGATGTGTGACCTTGTGAATGTGATGTGTGACCTTGTGAATGTGGATGTGTGACCTTGTGAAATGTGGATGTGTGACCTTGTGAATGTGGATGTGTGACTTTGTGAAATGTGGATGTGTGATCTTGTGAAATGTGACCTTGTGAATGTGGATGTGTGACCTTGTGAAATGTAGATGTGTGACCTTGTGAATGTGGATGTGTGACCTTGTGAAATGTAGATGTGTGACCTCGTGAAATGTGGATGTGTGACCTCGTGAATGTGGATGTGTGATGTTGGGGAATGTGGGCACAAGATGGGTGGATAGGTAATTGTTCAAAATCAATCTGAGGTGGATGTTATGAATCTAAACTTTTGCATCCACAGATGAGTGGTGTTTTTCAGCATCACTATCCTGAGAGGAGTCATCGTATTCTGGCTGTCAAAGGTTGGGAGGCTAAAATAACCCCCATTGCCAGCTCTCCACAATAACTCCCATCCTCCATAGCTCCAAGAATATTCCCTGCTCTCTACAATGTAGTCAAACGCTTTATTGATGAAAATACAAAGTCTAAAATCGTTGTACTTGGAGGTGAGTAATGGTCACTATGTGTGTTGTCATGTGATCGTAGGGAGGAGTCATGTGACCAGGGGGGAGGGATCACAGTGTGGTATCACATGTGATCAAGGGGAGGGGCATTCATGTTTTGCAGCAAATTGGAAGGAGGAGCTTCTCCAGTACATCAGTCCTGACCAGCTTCCCCAGGCCTATGGTGGAACCAGGTGTGAGCCTGATCCCATGTGTACAAACTTTGTAAGCTGAGGGAAGTGTAAAGATAGATATCTACAACTCCTCATTACTGTCCACACAGATCACTGTTGGGGGGGACATACCACCAGAGTATTACTTGACCAACCTCACTGAGACTAGCAAGGAGGATATGGAGAGTGTGTTAGTGTCCAGAGGGTCTTCCTATGAGAGGGAGTTCACAGTAGAGCTACCAGGGACTGTCATTAGGTGAGATGCACAGGTTGAGGGCCTGGGGACGAGACATTCATAAGGGCGTGGCTTGTGTATCCAGGTGGGAGTTCATTACAAACGATCATGACATCAGCTTTGGATGGTACCAGAAGTCTGGAGCCAAGAGGAGAAGATTTCTTCCCCCAACAACAGAGATGTCTGAAGTGGTATGGAGTGGGGTGGTGGGGGCATGACTACCCAATGGTGTCATAACCTCCTTCTGTTAAGGTTCCAATGAAGCGTCGAAACAGTCATATTGTTCCAGAGAGTGGCGTATTGCTTTGTAGTACAGCTGGAATATGTGAGAGAGGAGTGCACAGATTTGTTCCTCTCAATGACCTTCCCCTCACCCACATATTTGTTCCTCTCAATGACCTTCCCCTCACCCACAGATGTGATGAAGTTTGATAACAGCTACAGCTGGACTAGGTCCAAGGAGGTCTTTTATTCCGTCAAACTGCTACCCTCCTGACACCGAGCTAAGTGTGCCACAGATGGCAGCTGAGGAAGATGGGACTGGGGAGGAGGAAGAATTCTATGAATGTGGTGATGGTCCTGAGGACAGGACTGTGCAGAATGGTGACCCCAGTCCTGTGGGTGACCCTAATCCTATGTCCTGAAGGTGACCCCATTTCAGAGGGTGGCCCCAGCCCTGTGTGTGACCCCAATCCTGTGGGTCGTCAAAGCACTGCATAGAAATATTGTGTGTGCTCTGTGGTTTGTTGCGTTTTTGCATGTAGATAATTGTCATACCCTCGTTTTAGTCCTTCATCTTGTTCTTGAGCATGGCTATAGCCCAGACTGGCACTTGAACATGTATCTTTGAGCTACAGAGCAATTCACAATGAATTGTTATTCCAATTTTGCACTTTGTTAAAAAAGAATTTATAAATACGTTTTCATAAAATAAAAAATAACGCACAAGACAAAGGTACATATACTTAGAATACATAAAAACAAGAAATGCTACCCTCTACTGTAATGTCTTGTTCAGGAATCAGATGGTAATGGGTGATCTGCTGCCATGTGTGGCAGCAGATTAATTTTAATAAGTGTGAGCAACTTGCGCTTAATTGATGCAAAGCAGTTGTAAAATGGAAAAGTGCCCATTGTTTTCATCGAAAGCTTCGTATCCATCAACAAATTGTAATTATGGGGCGAGGGGAAGTGGAGGGGTGGGGAAAATACTCCTCCAGACCTGGTTTGGGTCAACCCCATAAACATTTGATTCTGTACATGTATTCTTAAAGTATACATGGATGGACTTACAAGTTGTACATTTGCCAGATAATTGCATGTTTTAGTTGATATGTACAATTCATTGATCTATCATTAATCTTTATAGGGAGTCTAGTTCAAATATGCCTTTTTTTCATTAGCAACATGAACAAGGTTAGGCGGAGTCGGAAGCAATATGCACACAGGCCACGTTTATAGTCCTAGCTGTTCCAGTTCCACATGCTGCTTTGTAGTAGAAAAGCAACTGACTATAAATGAAGATAGGCATGCAAAACATTTATAATCATGTGTCTGAATTTGTGCATTAACCAATTAACACCAAGAGACACATATTTGCATCAAACATTATTCAAGACTGTTTGAAAAATTATAAGTTTGTCATATTCACGGCTTCAGTTTGTATCGTTGAAAGTCCGTTTGTGCTTCTCAAAATCACTCTTCTTTAGTTAAAGCAACATATTAAATTTAATCAGTTGCTTTAATTGTAGTACTGATCATGACATTGTTCTTTTTAAAGGAAGTTTTGTCACTACTCAAGTACACTGTTATTGATCATGGCCAGTACACCTCATAAGGGATCAGAATTATAGAGTCAGTAGTGGTGCAAAGAGTATGTTCAGCCTATAGTTTGTTCATGCTTAGAACTTTTGCATAACGAATTATCACTATGATTAGCATATAGCAGAATGAATTGAGTATATTTGCTATACAATAAGCTCTCAATTGATGCCAACAGGTCACACAGGTCCACAAAGGCCATGGTTAGCCTTAACGATGATTACATACGAGAAGAGATAATGATATTCATTTTTGGGTCTGTGTACGAAGCTACAGATGAGTGATGTTATTTTTTTACTCCCTGTCAGTTGTCTTGGACCTTGACTGCAATGGTCAATGGTGATATGAAAGAGTGGCTATATACTTTATAGCTTGGTCTCGTACAAAATGTAGGAATAAATATATGTGTACTTCATAATGCATGTGTTATTGTCTCTATATATTTATGCATTTGGATATGAAAAGGCCTGTGCTACGCATTTAAAATTTCCAGTATAATTCAGTGCCTTATAACTATGTGACAGATTGTTCGGTTCTCAGTGCGTAAGAATCTTCGAGTAAAGACTTCTTGGCTCGAATTAAACATATTTAGGTCCCATTTCACTGCAAACGGTCCCATATAATATAAAATTTATATTATAATGATGTAAAGCGTCAATAATGTAATACTGAATATTTCTTTGATGCGTGCATCATTGCATTGACATTCGTCTCGTCCCCACTTTTGGATACGGGACGACTATAGCATCATATTGGAATTTGTGCACATAAAGATGGTTTGGGTATGCTGTATATTCCCATCCCAGCTCCAGACACGTAGGGTCATTGATTTTATGCTTTCTGGTCTCAGCTTCCTCTGCTACAGCCCCTTCAGACAGGCTTGCTGCTGTTAGGATTGAAGGGATTAAGGGAGAGGTCACCGTGATGTCAAAGGCAGCATGTTTCCTCTCTCCCAATTGAGGACAAGTAAATCCGCTGACCAGGTATGGCTTAGGTCAGGTGTAAGACCGCTGCCCAACTCTACCCTCACTCCAAGGTGGGCACGATGGCAGAACTCAGCAAACATGTTACACAGATGATTGTGGCACCTGTTTTACAGGACAAAGGGGAGGAGATTACCTAACCACCTATACTTTGTACTCAAGCTCACAATGATTTTGTCACACGCCAATCAAACACTAGCATAATGACCGCAGTACTGTATGTGTACCACAATTCATAATCTTAAAACCCCTGTGGTTGGAAAGCAACTGATGGTATGTGTACATGTAACCAGCTTAGCAAAAGGTCGCGGTATGCAGTCACTCTTTGAAAAGCCTACAAGTATAAGATCTGCGAATCTCTACCAACACACATGCACATGGCTCTATGTATGTATAGCTGCATGCCTACAAGTTTGTCTCCCCCCCCCCTCGCACACTCTAATCATATGCCCCAATATATGTCCATTGCTAGGCTTGGCCTAATACATAGTATCTTGCCTTCCCATAAGTCTAGGGAGAAAACTGATACAGTATACATGCAAGCTAAATACACTACGAAGGTGTTACAGAAAGTTGACTACAGGGAAATGTTTATTTATTAAAGTACCAGCTGGTAACTATGTGTGAATGTTGTGAAGGGGGAGGGGGGGAGGGGTGAATGTAACATAATGTACCTTGCATCACACCTATAGCACTAGATGTGGCTGCATAAAGCAAACTGCTTATTCAGAGGCAAGGTTTAATACTGCAGCAAGGCCACCTCAAAGCATACCATGCACAGACAGGCCCGTTGGAAGCAATTGAAGAGTGGTCAGGCTAGCAGAGAGCAGGGGAAGGGTTGGAGGGAGAGGGGCAACCAGTCCCCTGCCCTCCTCCAGAAGCCAATTTACATATTTCCTGCAATCCGAGAGGCATTATTTGGGTCAGGATGATAGGAAAAGCACAATGAATGCATGAATTGTAAATGTCAATTTTTATTTTGTGCCACTTAAGTTTGCTCTTAATATTCAAGTTGAACTTTGCTGGTTCGTTATGCTTTTTGCTATCTGGTATATTAATAGTCTTTATTCTAAAAACAGATGAAGTTCTAAAATCATACTTTGTCATTCTATACATGGACAAAAGCAATTGAATCTCAGAATCTGAAAAATTATTACTGACAACTTTGGTGACTTTGTTTGTCCCATCTTTTTGTTTGAACCCAAATGCATTAGGCTATTCCATATTTAATGATGATCGTACTGAGAGATGGATGAACACAATAAATCACCCAGGACAATTAATAAATTCACCTGGATATCCAACGCTAACTACCATTGATAACTAATGTGTCCCCCTGTATGGCCATTAAATGGAATAGCTAGTCCATTATTCGAACGCCCTTCTCCAAAAACCTTGTCAACGTGTGGGTGCGTGTGTGTTATGTGCGTGTGCACGTAACTGTATGCGCGTGCGCATGTGCGTGTCGCAAAGGGCGGACTGAAAGCTTGCGTTTGTCTACATGTGAGTGTATGTATATGCGTGTGTAAGTATATGCGTGCGATTTGTGTGTCACACGCACGCGTGGGTCTGGGGACGAGACTATTGAGCTATATATTTTGTATCCCCAATTGATGCAGATTAATTATATTACTATCTATTTACTCAGTACCTTTCAAATTATAAATTGCTATGATAGTAAAAACAACATGACGTAATAACTCTAATTATGAAATACTCAATTGAAAATCATATCCGGATATCAGGGATTCGAATAATGGGCGAATGGACCCTTTGCATGAAAGATCGGAAGTACGATAAACGTCACGTCCGAAGTATAAGCCACAGCGGTTGCCTAGAGACATTGTGTCACGTTCGCGGACCTTTGCGTAATAAAATGGCAACGCTCGTAGTCATTCCTTCCCGCTCGGACAGTGATCCTTCGGCTGATCCAGTTCCTCATCAAACTATGCTGCCAACCGTAAGTTTGACCGAGTCTGACATACCCAGAGCCTTTTTAAAGCCATCCATTTAAAAAGGCTCCGGGTATGTCAGACTCGGTCAAACTTACGGTTGGCAGCATAGTTTGATGAGGAACTGGATCAGCCGAAGGATCAATGTCTGAGCAGACTCCGAGCGTTGCCATTTTATTACGCAAAGGTCCGCGGACGTGACACAATGTCTCTAGGCAACCGCTGTGGTTTTTACTCCAGACGTGACGTTTATCGTACTTCCGATCTTTCATGCAAAGGTTCGATGCTGACGAGGAATACCTAAGTACCTCCGAATGGAGAAACATAAACCGGTTATTTCGAATAGATAAAATTGACTAATCGATTTTTCCGAGTAATGCTAAGTTGCTATTCGAACGGATAGGTTTTCCCGAATATCCGAATAATCTGATAACCGATTACACAGATGTAACCACATGCAGGTGACATGGGGAAGCTACCCGCATGCAACACAAATGCACTTTTCTGTAGATTGACGAACGAGTTATAGACAGAAAATATGCTCACAGCAGAATATGGAGGCGTAGACTACATAATTTGTAGCATGTAGATAGTTAAGGATGGTAGTGTGGGAACTTGGGTGTGTGTGTGTGTGTGTGTGTGTGTGTGTGTGTGTGTGTGTTCAGTGTGTTGTGGTTTGTGTGCCTGTGGATTACATGTAGTGATCATACCACTTGCCTAAAAGAACAAACATGTTTTGATCAGAGTTGGGGTGAAAGATGGGGGTGTTTTGGATAGTATCAGGGTCAATGATGAATTTCCAAATTGTTGCAACATGTATAGCCCCAACTCTGTTCAAAACACATGTGCTTATCACTGTGAGGTAAGTGATGTAACTACATGCAGGTGACATCGGCAAATGCCCTTTTCTGTAGTACAGTGGAGTGCTGGTGACATGCATAATGGATGCTGCATCGATATGACATAGGCATGCATGAGGCGGATTGAATATGATGTTGGGAGCTGGATTTCAAGTACAAGCCAAGCTTCCACACTCATATGCAGGTTTTTTTTTGTATGTACATGTCTGGTGACTGAAAAGCAGAATTACATCAGTGAGCACACTATGGTGAATTCCTAATCAGTCACGTGCAATAACTGAGCACACTTTTTCACCATTCACCATTAGAAGCTATCATGCACTTGTCACCAAATGACAAAAGGACTGAAATATATCAATAAACTTTGTCAATTTTCCAAAAATAGATACTGAAACTGATGAGATATAAAAAACACTCGCACACACAAAATGTGAGTATACGTGCATGGTTACATTGTGTTTACACATACACTTCAAATTGTTAGCTCAGTGATATGGTAAATGTCTTGACAGGTATTTAAGCCAACTATCAGATCCAATATCATTAAAATTATATCTCAGCTCCAATGAACTTGTTCAAAAGTCATAGGGTGAAAAGTTGAATTAAAAACCCAGTTCACTCTAGGAATGAGGCCAAACGTACCGATTTCTCCATATATGTGGCGTGAACATTACACAAGCTAACTGCTCAGTGTGTTTCAAAGTCCTACAGTAATATGCTTAAAAGGTATTTATCAGAATAAAGGATAGGTGACTATGTATAGTATGTATCAGATTAGGAAGATGTGCGTACACCTCATTGAAAGAGTGCAGTATGAGATATGTTATGAAAGGTAGTTATCAACATGTTGCACATACCTTGTAGCCTGTTATGTGTCTTCGTTGTCAGTATTTGTTATGTGAAAGTGGAGTTGTACAGCTAACGAGAAAGGTAATATTATAACTTACGTGGGCGTTATTCGTTTCCGGCGAGTCGATTGCTACGAACACAACTCACAAACATCGCTATGTTATAGGTTTCAGCATCCATGTTTGGGAGATGAATGGTATGTTTCAGACTTTTTGTCACTCTGTGACAAGTGCACGAAAACTTATAAATTGTGAATCGACTCGCGGAAATAATTTATTTAGGCACAGTGAAAAAACCACGTCAAATCAATTATTGATTCGCAATTGATTTGACATTTGACAGTAAAATCAAGCGCAAATCAAGCGCACTTGATTTTACTATGAAATCATGCCTTGATTTAACAATTGATTTAAAATCCGTTGTGAAATCAATAATTGATTCGACGCGTTTTTTTGCTGTGAGCTAGGAGTTTGTGATAGTGTACAGTTACAATTGTCCGGACGATCCTTTCCTCTATCATTGGACTATCGCGCGAAATTCTACTAGTATTTCAGAGTGTGGCCAATAACCTTGCGTACCTCATAATGGCTCATATCACTTTTCATGAATTTTCAAATTGGTATTCTAAATATTGAAACGATATTCTAACTTAACACACGAAATAGAAGGTTCTTTGCGCAACTGTTCACTAAAACAGACATCAATTATCGAGTCCATCGATATCAGTCAGTGCCCTTTTCCTTGTGCCGAGTTCGACTTTTTATCCTTCTTTACACCAATGGGCCATCTCTTTTAGGCGCATCGCTACTTTGCTTTCCATCCATCACGGCTGTTTGAAGTGGGCAAAAGGATCATAATTAGAACATTACATTGACATTTACTGTCCATTTTCAAAATGGCACCCCGATAGCTCAAAAATAAAGCCCTGTATCCTGCACTACGAGTATATGTTATGCACCCCCCAAAAGTAGATCCTAACGGCTAAACTTGTTTTCTTTCATCTGTGATCACACGCATGTTCTGGTGTTGGTCGTTACGCTGTACTTAGCTATGCGTAAAAGGCGCGAAAGTTCCACAAAAGTCTGACAGCTGTAACTTTTCTTCCACCCTTATAAGTGCCCACGAAAAAAAACAAAAAAAAAAAAACGAGAAGAGCTCACTCTATATCAAAAGTTACAGCGTTCCAAACATTGGGCTATTCCATAAAATAATTGTACACCCCTACTGATGACCAAAAAAGTTGTCCAGAGGGGGTCCAATGGTAATGTCCTAGGGGGATGTTCTATTGCAGTGAGATGTGTCCAAAGGGGGGTCCAATGGCAATGATGGCAATGTCCTAGGGGTGTCGCACAGTGAGATGTGTCTGGATGGGTTTCAAAGGTAATGGTATCCTACATCAGGATGTGTCCAGAGGGGGTTCAATGGTAATGTCCTAGGGGGGTGTCCTACATTGAGATGTGTCCAGAGGGGGTTCAATGGTAATGTCCTAAGGGGGTATCCTACATCAGGTTGTGTCCAGAGGGGGT
This sequence comes from Ephydatia muelleri, assembly GCA_013339895.1. Taxonomy (NCBI): domain Eukaryota; kingdom Metazoa; phylum Porifera; class Demospongiae; order Spongillida; family Spongillidae; genus Ephydatia; species Ephydatia muelleri. The sequence continues at coordinate 7,969,090 of JABACO010000015.1, forward strand.
TCAATGGTAATGTACAGGGAAGTGTGTCCAGAGGGGGTCCAAAATAAATGTCCTGGGGGGGTATGGTGTAGAGGCTTTATGTCCTGGGGGGATACCTTGACATTAGTCATCAGTAGGGGTGTACAATTATATTATGGAATAGCCCATTCAGATTGCATTTTGAGTGAACGGTACTGTATGCGCGATCGTAGAAAAAATTGTGACGGTTTATGTTCTCTTTACTGCAGCTATTGAACCATTGAACGTTATCATGCCAGAACGTAACTACATGTAGGGTACACATATACATAAGACTAAATAACGATTTCAGGTATGTACAGGTCATCAGTAACATATAGTCAACTAAGAACTCATAAATGGTCATTGTAACGTCATCTCCGTCATCCTGATTTTCATCATGTTTCCAGTACGTAGCAGTACCTTTTGGCATTTTTGACTTTTCTGTTTCTTATAGTTTGAAACTTTCGCTTGAGAAGCTGCTTTGAAATCAAAATCTCCTTTAGTTTCAATTATCTGTGTAAACATGCATCGTTCACAGTGGATTCTTAGCTTCCGTGAGATGGAACAATAAGAACTACTTGGTTTGTCAACTACTGGACACAATGAGGTAGAAGTATGAGGTGCTGAAAGGGTTTGAATTGGAAGGATAAATTGCTCATCTAACAGATTAATTATGACATCCCAATTCCGATGTACATGCATGCTTCTTCATTATTTTTATTGTATCTGTGAAACGTTGTATTGACCTCTGTAAGGCATCCATGTTGACAAATGCTCCAGCTTGCAGAGAAGCCACTTTTATGGCAGTGTCTGAAATGCGTTATTTGTATATAGGTACATACCAATCGTTTTCTTAGTACTGCATGCAGCCTGTAGAATATTGCCAGCACTCATACCACTTCAAATTTCTCAAGATGCTTGTTAAAATCATTAGCAGTCTTCATCTTAATATAAAAAATGACACATTTGTTTACAACGTCTACGTATATTTTGACATTTACTAAGTCAATATAATTGGCCTGGGGACTAGGCTTGAAATGAAAACCTTGTTTAAAAAGCACCTTGGGAATCGGTTGTAAATTACAGAATTGCAATCCCTAGTAGTGTTGCATTAGCCATGAAAGGAATCTTAATTAAAAAGTTGCGCCTCTCGAAGATTAAGGTACACTCTAATTAGAGTTATTATGTGCTCGATCATTCGATACATAAACTATTTTCTGCTGTTTTAAAAGTTACAAAAACTAGTTAAAAAAACAGTGCTTGTTATACTAGGAGACTTTGTAAGTGATTTGGTTTTACACAGAGCGTATACCAAGTGCAAACACGTAGGGCATTTGATAACATCTTGGGAATCGTCTGAAGTCCATGAAAAAAGAAATGCAAGTAGATAATAACCTTTGGAACCTGTTTATCAGAACTCTATCCCCGCCGCTCAACACGTATAAAATTTTTGCAAAACATGAAAGTCAACCATTATTTCAGCCCGCCAGAAATATTGAACAAGTGTAGTTTTCTAGGTTTTGACTGCACAAAGGCTTAGATAATTTAGTATCCTACCTGAAAGGCACAGCAGAGTCCTCTTGCTACCAAACCAATACAAACTAGCCTTCGTTTCTATGTCCCGTACAATTTCAATCCATCACTTCCGTCACAATTTTTACTCGGTTACCACTTTTTCGGTACACGTACGTCAAATATTGAAGTACCTATTAAAAGTTGACACATCGAAAGCTAGTAACTGCTATGCAGATCTTGAGGCCATTTACAACCTAGTTTTCATCATGCTTGCGTGTTCGGTACGTAGAATAGTGCCTCTACTAACACTCGGCCCCACCAGCCATAAATAGCCTATGGAACACCACCACAAATGCCGATCAGTGGACCTCTGCAGGGTATGTGGTACAAACTTCGCATAGTCAAAGGGAAGGACAAGATACCAAAGCTAGAGCCCATATACCAGTGCAACAGGAAGGATCAAAAGGCACAAATTATGTAGCAAGAATCAATACAAGTGCCAAGTGCAGCCATATCACTGTAAGGTACGTGGTATATGAGATGAAAACAATAAGCAGTGCTCTGCGGCAAATTATATGCACTCAGTGTACAGATTGAGACTATAAGTTGAAAAGTGAAAGGAAGCATGAAAACCCTTTGCTTCACGTACCTGCTGACATATATCAGCACAATGATGTATTGTTCATCGCTTCCCCTTTCAATATGAGCACTCCCATTGAAGTTCTTCATACCTTGGTGCTAGGCACAATCAAATATCTACTGCTGGAGGTTATGCCGATGATGATGCCAGGCAGAAGAAAGAGATATTGGCAAGACTAAGGGCTTTTAACACATTCGGAATGCGGGTGGAGCTTTACTGGATGTTTGCCAAAAAGCCTGGGCACAGATGGCCATTTCTATAACCAGTCCTTAACTGGATGAAGGACAGAAGGCTGTATTGTGGTGTGTATCTAAGGTACTGCATGAACCCTTTTTAATTTTTTCAACAGGCATCTCTTTACGTTTAGGTGTTCCAGATCCCCTACATGTGAATTCTACGCAACACATCTGAGTACTGAGTGGTAGAGTGTGCGCCAAAGAATTTGTTGATGCTGTTAAACACCACATGCCACATCTGCTTCAAAGGAGAAAAACACACCTCCTTCTTTACTTGGTACAGTGCATGAATGAATTTGGGCCATCTTCTGCATTCAATGCTGAACAGTATGTGTGTCTAAGGCACTTGAGTCGTACAGTGACCCAAATCCATTCAGCAAGACCGTGACTGCAAAACCTAGGCATGCATGGCATGGTAGCTCTATTGGTTGGTGTAGTATGTCCAAACAAATTGGACATGTTACTGCATCTGTCATCGACAAGATCTGTTTTGCTGACAAAGATGGCATTAGCACTCTTGTGATCACAGGAAGTGGAGCACAGTTCTTCTTAGATCACATGAATCATGCCATTAAGCGTGTATACACTTGAGCTGCACAGCCTGCCAGTACATTTACAATAATTCATTAAAAAATAATTCGTACCTTACAGTGATATGGCTGCACTTGGCACTTGTATATTGATTCTTGCTACACAATGCGCAGAACATTTGTGGGTGGATCTCCTTTTGATCCTTCTTCATGCAGTGTAGGCGTTGCACTGGTATATGGGCTCTAGCTTTGGTATCTAGTCCTTCCCTTTGACTATGCGAAGTTTGTACCACATACCCTGCAGAGGTTCACTAATCGGCATTTGTGGTGGTGTTCCATAGGCTATTTATGAACGCAGTGTGCTGGTGGGGCCGAGTGTTAGTAGAGGCACTACTCTACGTACCGGAACACGTAAGCATGATGAAAACTAGTTAATACAGGTTGTAAATGGTATCAAGATCTGCATAGCAGTTACTAGCTTTCGATGTGTCAACTTTTAATTAGATAGCTGTTAGCCACTTGAACCGTAGCTTTCTAATTATCAGCCTTTTACCCTATCTCTCACGCATTATTCATAATTAGATAGGAGAGGGCTCGTGGCACCCTGAGAAAATAACGAATTCTGACTGATTAGAGAGTGAGCTCTTCTCGTTTTTTGTTTTTTTTTTGTTTTTTTTTTCCCCGTGGGCATTTATAAGGGCGCAAGAAAAGTTACAGCTGTCAGACTTTTGTGGTACTTTCGCTCCTTTTGCGCATAGCTAAGTACAGCGTAACGACCAACACCAGAACATGCGTGTGATCACATGCAGATGAAAAAAACAAGTTTAGCCGTTAGGATCTACTTTTGGGGGGTGCATAACATATACTCGTAGTGCAGGATACAGGGCTTTATTTTTGAGCTATCGGGGTGCCATTTTGAAAATGATGTTCTAATTATGACCCTTTTGCCCACTTCAAACAGCCGTGATGGATGGAAAGCAAAGTAGCGATGCGCCTAAAATAGATGGTCTCATTGGTGTAAAGAAGGATAAAGAGTCGAACTCGGCACAAGGAAAAAAGCACTGACTGATATCGATAGACTCGATAATTGTGTCTGTTTTAGTGAACAGTTGCGAAATTAACCTTCTATTTCGTGTGTTAAATATCGTTTCAATATATAGAATACCAATTTGAAAATTCATGAAAAGTGATATGAAGGTTATTGGCCACACTCTGAAATACTAGTAGGATTTCGCGCGATAGTCCAATGATAGCGTACAGTTGAGGAAAGAATCGTCCTGACAATTGTAATTGGGAACGGTACACTATATCACAGACTCCTAAATAAATTATTTCCGCGAGTCGATTCACAATGTATAAGTTCTCATGCACTTGTCACAGAGTGACAAAAGGTCTGAAACACACATACCAATCAACTTCATTCATCTCCCAAACATGGATGCTGAAACCTATAACATAGCGATGTTTGTGAGTTGTGTTCGTAGCAATAGTACAATCGACTCGCCGGAAACGAATAACGCCCACGTAAGTTATAACATTACCTTTCTCGTGAGCTGTACAACTCTACTTTCACATAACAAATACTGACAACGAAGACACATAACAGGCTACAAGGTATGTGCAACATGTTGATAACTACCTTTCATAACATATCTCATACTGCGCTCTTTCAATGAGGTGTACGCACAGCTTCCTAATCTGATACATACTGTACATAGTCACCTATCCTTTATTCTGATATAAACATATTACTGTAGGATTTTGGAACACATCTGAGCAGATAGCTTGCGTAATGTTCACACCACATATATGGAGACGTTTGGCCTCATTCCTAGAGTGAACTGGGTTTCTTATTCAACTTTTCACCCTATGACTTTTGAACAGGTTCATTGGAGCTGAGATATAATTTTAATGATATTGGATCTGATAGTTGGCTTAAATACCTGTCAAGACATTAACCATCATCCACCGAGCTAACAATTTGAAGTGTATGTGTAAACGCAATGTAACCACTCACATTTTGTGTGTGCGAGTGTTTTTTATATCTCATCAGTTTCAGTATCTATTTTTGGAAAATTGACAAAGTTTATTGATATATTTCAGTCCTTTTGTCATTTGGTGACAAGTGCATGATAGCTTCTAATGGTGAACGGAAAAAACTGTGCTCAGTTATTGCACTTGAATAATTAGGAATTCAACATAGTGTGCTCACTGATGTAATTCTGCTTTTCACCAGACATGTACATACAAAAAACATGTATATGAGTGTGGAAGCTTGGCTTATACTTGAAATCCAGCTCCGAACATCATATTCAATCTGCCTCATGCATGCCTATGTCATATCATTTCAATATTGATGCAGCATCCATTATGCATGTCACCAGCACTCCACTGTACTACAGAAAACTGTATTTGCCGATGTCACCTGCATGTGATTACATCACAGTGATAAGCACATGTGTTTTGAACAGAGCTGGGGCTATACATGTTGCGACAATTTGAAAATTCATAATTGACCCTGATACTATCCAAAACACCCCATCTTTCACCCCAACTCTGATCTCTGATCAAAACATGTTTGTTCTTTTAGGCAAGTGGTATGATCACTACTTGTAATCCACAGGCACACAAACCACCCACACACACTGAACACACACACACACACACACACACACACACACACACACCCAAGTTCCCACACTACCATCCTTAACTATCTACATGCTGCAAATTATGTAATCTACGCCTCCATATTCTGCTGTGAGCATATTTTCTTGTGTTGCATACTGGTAGCTTCCCCATGTCACCTGCATGTGGTTACATCACTTACCTCACAGTGATAAGCAGGTGTGTTTTGAGCAGACTTGGGGCTATACATGTTGTGACAATCTGGAAATTCATCATTGACCCCAATACTAACCAAAACACCCCCATCTTTCACCCCAACTCTGATCAAAACATATTTGTTCTTTTAGGCAAGTTGTATGATCACTACGTGTATTCCACAGGCACACACACACCACACACACACACACACACACACACACACACACATTTAAAATACATGATGATGGTGCATGCATGTGCTAAACCTCCATGGAAGAGTACAATGTCTACAAGGCTGTGTGTGTGTGTATATTGGATACATATCGCACGCACCCCCGGATCTAGGATTTGATGATCTAAGTGTGCGGGGGGGGGGGGGGGGGGGGGGGGGGGGGGGGCTATGTGTGTGTTTACGTGATGGGGAGGCTGCTACAAAAACCATGATATAGACAAGTACTGTGCAACATTACACTATGAAGTTTAAGCGCCTTGCCAGAACAGAGTACAGCAGGATATGCAGTGGGCTATCTGCTTCATAGCTCTTGTCCCATTGTGGTCCTGAGGTAACTTCACTGTATTCTGTCACTTTAAAGTTTGTCATCCATGACAAGGCACTCTATATAGGAGGATCAACTGACCCAAGGACTGAACATTCAACTGTGTTATTTAGCATCTGATCAACCTTGAGCTAAGGAAATGGCAGATGCTAAATAAAATTTGTCACACGCTTCACTATTGGCAGCCAAATCATTGAGCTTCTTAGACATGCGAAGAGAAAACAAAACTCCAGACTCTGGATGATGAATCCTCCCTTTTGCAATCCAGGGCATCCTGAAGGGTTAAGGTGGCCGGCCCCACATCATCACAGGGTAGACCAGAGCCAAAGTTTGTCCATAAAACCATTCTGCCAGAAGTATTTGTAAGTATGCCTTCTTCCTTCATCCATAACTGGGCATTTGCAGCACAAGGATTCAACTCCTTTCACCTTCGAACAATCAGGGCCCAGGATACTGGACTGTGAATGTTTTGCACCATACAAACGTGCTTGTTCTAATCTGGTCCATGCAACCGGCTTCAATTTAAGGTGCTTACTATAGTCAGTCCTGCAAGGGACACCTAAAACATGCTATATTCATTGCTAAGTGGTTTCCTTGAGGTCTTAATTATGGCTAACGTAGATGAAAAAGTGGACGTAGGGTGGTGGATGGAAATCTGGGAATGGATGTTTCTCCCCCCCCCCCCCCCCCCCCCCCCCCCCCCCCCCCCCCCCGCCCCTCTTGGTGCATGTATACAATATATCCCCTACAGGGATGACATTATGTTTAAGGGCATAATGCAGACAAGAAAGCTTTCAATTCACACTTTTTTTTTGCTTCAATGCTAGGTATTCTTGTCAAAGGAATAATGCCACAAAGCTTCAGAAACCGCATCCTATACCTGTTAAAGATGCTTGGTATCCAATAGGTATTGATTGAGTGTGTTCCATTACCTGAGGCTTCTGTAGGTCACGAGTAATTTAACAATAGTGACAATCATTGATTATTAGTGTATCAACAACTGATGAAGCAGTTTATCTTTTAAAGGATATGATTCAGCTCATTTTGTGTACCTTCTTTATGTTAATTGATTAGTTGTAGATGCATAAGCACAAGGAATGTTTATGTGATTAGGTTATTTGTCACCACTGCTCTCCTACAATAATTCTTCACACAGACCATCAGCATTGCTTATTTTCAGTCGATATGATCCAATTTGACTACTACCACTGACATGTAATTACAAGTGTATGTGTGCAATAAATTATGACATGGACATTAATCCCTAAAGAAAGAGTCAATACTCATAGAATGGGATAAAGTATGAACAGTAAAAAGCAGTACATGTCTCTACAATTAATGGGTGTCATTTCATCCTGTGTAATTTGCACACTTGCCAGGGCACACCAAATTCTTCAGGATAAAAAGCAGGAGCATCGCATCCGTACTTGACCATGAAGTAGGCTAGCAGTTCTGGATCAATCTCCTGTTTGCAATCATCTTAGAAAGCAAGGTATGTCATACTATAAAACACAAGCACAGCAATCGCTGCGCATCAGAGAGGACGTAAAGTTTCACATTGCCAGAAATTTCGGACATCCATACACGTCTGTACATTGAAAACGCATGTAAAGTATTTGATTGTTTTTAAATATTAACGCAGTTGGATTAATTTTTAAAATATAACTAATGCATTTTTTTCAACGGACCGTTAACGTACGCAGTCGTAGAAAATAGGTAGATACACGCCGAGCGCACGTTCACGCCGATGAAAGAAATATTCAAATGTATTGAACCATGCAAGGGCACATTACGAGCAACGACACGCTCCTCCGTTCCTACATCTTGATACCTCATCCCGATATGTGCAATGACACACCACGCGCGCGCGCGCGCCACATACTCCCAGCTCTTTTTGCTGGGGTGCACATTAGGAAGAATCACTTTAGCTGATGCTGATTAACCGGGTTGGTCAGTACCCTGGGCAAGAATGGGTTAAATATCTCTAGCTGCTGGTTAGTTGAGTTGTCTGGGTGTGGTCTGTACCCTGGGCAAGATTGGGTTAAATCTATCTACTTGTGTTGCCTGGGTGTGGCCAGTACCCTGGGCAAGAATGGGTTAAATATCTCTATCTGCTAGTTAGTTGTGTTGTCTGGGTGTGGTCTGTACCCTGGGCAAGACTCCATCTGAAGAAGTAAGTATAATATATAATATGTATTTCCAACTTACATTTCGTTGTCATGCTCATCAAATAAATTATGAATTAGTTACTCTTGTCATTGTCATTTCTCACAAAAAAAAAAAAATACTAAAAGCCTGCTAAAAGCCGTTAGCCCTCCCACTCCATCCCCATACTTCTACCTACACATAATCAGCAATATCGCAGCAGACATTTATAGTGCATGGTAATATTTAGAACAAACAAGGCACAGTACCCCGAGGGGTTCAAAATCCAGGTAGCTCCCTGCAGGAATGTCCAAATCACTTCAAAATCGATATGCACGTAAAGGAGTCCTGTCACTGTTTATTTCTGCAGATCGTTGATTTTTACCTTATCCGTTATGGAGATACAGCAATGCAAAGTAAAGTCCACGTTTCCCGCTCGAATCGCGCCTTTCTCAGTCCCACTCGGGAGAATGGAAGCGGTTCAAGGACTGAGAAAGGCGCGATTCGAGCGGGAAACGTGGACTTACTTTGCATTGCTGTATCTCCATAACGGAAGAGGTAAAAATCAACGATCTGCAGAAATCAATAGTGACAGGACTCCTTTACGTGCATATCGATTTTGATTTGATTTGGACATTCCTGCAGGGAGCTACCTGGATTTTGAACCCCTCGAGGTACTGTGCCTTGTAACGTCGGCAAGGAGCAAGGGTAAGACACCAAAATATAGTTTCGTAGAGAGAAGTGGTGTGGCACGAAGTGTTCGAAATAGGAAGTTGATTGCTTAAACCGTTATGGAGTTTTAGCGATTCAAACGTGAAGCATTTTTATAACTTTTTATTATATAGCCACTTTTCCCAAATTGTTATAAACATGCGTCTCGTGTGAATCGCTATATCTTCCTAACAGTAAACGCTATCAAGTTCCTATTCTCAACACTTCATACCACACCATTTCTCTATGGTAAAATACATTCTGGAGTCTTGCACTTGCTCCGTGCCAGCATTGCAACGCTCGATACCCCACCGGGTTCAAACCCGCCATAACTTTCTGTAGGAGTAATCAAAGCGCTTCAAATTCGGTCTGTAGGTAGAGAGGTCCTATACCTATCGATTTGTTCTGTTCGTTAATTTTTGTGCAATCCGTTACAGAGATACAGCCGTGCAAAGTTGGTTCAAGTTACCCGCTCGAATCGCGCATTGTACCTACGCGAACCGCTTCTATTCACCGAAGCACAAAAATATTCGTAACGTAATAGTTGAGTAGTCTGGGGACCTGAATTGTTTACTGCTTTTGAAATTTCGGTTTATGTTTTAGACGCTGACTTGCGCGTGTGATTTCGAACGGTGCGAAGACGACAAGATATAAGATCAATCCGACGAAGAAGTTTGAGAGCGGTCCATAGGCGGATCCAGGGGTGGTGCCTAGGGTGCCCGGGCACCCCCCTCCAAGGTCCAGTCAATAATTAATTCATTAACTATGTACTTTATTAAATTTCGTTTCTATGTCCTAGTCTTCGGTGGCGCGTGTTATGTAACGTCAAAGTAGCATTTTAAGTTGCTTTAGCCAATTGTCGGCAAAGCGAAGGGAACATGGGATTGGTGCATGATGAATTAGTCAGCATTTCCCCCACAAACTGAAGAATCTGTAGCTGCACAGCAAAAACAGATTGATGCATGTCACTAGAAATCAATAATAGGGCACTCGTTTTTTGAAAAACGAGTGCCCTATTATTGATTTCTAGTGACGCATCAATCTGTTTTTGCTGTGTGTCTGTAATGAAGATCCAAGAGCAACCAATAATACATTATCACCAGAACTGGTAGAAGGTAGCCTTCCGATACGTAGTGGAGCTAGTTCGTTGGAACACCTGGACCTACATGCACTTTCTGACTCCGATCGAACGGCCAACCCATGTGTTTTGCCATGTTGCTTTGCAGCTGGAGTGAGCGGTCAAACTGTTACAGCACGGCGGGCAGCACTATCATTGAACGATTTCAATCCTCCATACGACATGGGAGGTCTCTACATGATTGCTAACCAGCTTTCTGAGTTAGAGCGGTATGAATGCATAAATCGGTGTACTTGTTTTGCAATGAGTATCCTTACTTTTTCAGGTACTCAGTGATCAGAAATTTGTATATGTACCGGATTCAAGCTTCGTGTTTCCACCTCGTTATGATTACAAAAAGCTACGACGTTTCGTTTATTCATGTCTAACAGAGCATAGCCCATGGCTTGTGTGCTCGAAATCTCAGAATGGAGGTCTGTGCCTATGTAGTACGTGTGTATTGATTAATATTGGGTGTATGATGTAATCGGAGAGCACGTGAGGATAATAGATTTTGATTCAGAGCCAATATTACATTGGTAGCAGCGAATGGCATCTTCGACTCACACAAGTCTTCCTAAGCCTTTTGCATCGGGAAATGTACGAGAATGGCTTACGCGTTTCGACATTTGTAGTGATGCCAACTGCTGGGATGAGAAGGTGAGGGCTGTGAAGTTGCCGACTCTTTTAGAGGGAGAGGCGCTCGCCACGTGGCTTGACCTCAGCGATGACGAAAGAAAGAACTACGGTATTGTCAAGGAAAAGCTCACCGCCGCCATGGTATCAACTAGTTTCACTACGCTAGAGCAGTTCCATCAAAGAAAGTTGGTTCCGGGCGAAGCGTTGTCTCTTTTCCTTCACGAACTAAAACAACTGTTGGATCAAGCAATGCCAAAGCTCGAAGCTCGTGCTCGCGAGCAACTATTGTTGCACCAATTCGTAGCTGGCTTGCCTAATGCAGTTAGCAGACAGCTTCGTGCTACGGGAGATGCTAAAGAATTAACGTTCACACTTGAACGTGCTAAACTGCTGATGTCATTGGAAGAGGAACAACCAGTTGCGAGTGTGTCTCAGTCTCAGCGTGATTGCATTGTAGCAGAACTTCAAGGCCAAGTCCTTGCCCTTACAGAGCAAGTAGCAGCACTGAAACATCAAAATACAGTTGGGAGCAGGCACAGTGTTGAGCACACAAGGTCTGTCCAGTGTTTCAAATGCGGAAAATTTGGGCACATTCGTCGTTACTGTCGTAGCAGATTCAATCAGGGAAACCCCAATGGGATGATTGCAGGGGGCAACAGTCATTCCGCACAACAGTAAGCCCACCAGATTGTGTCATTGTAGCTTCAATTAGGAGTGAGGTGTCGATAATGAAAGGTAAAATAGCTGGAGTATCTACTGAAATAATGCTCGACTCTGGTTCATCTGTCTCACTCCTACGTCAGGAAATAGTTTTAGGTCTAAAAGGAATAACCAGAAGACGGCCACCACAGAAGCTAAAATTAGTGACAGCCAGTGGAGAGTCACTGCCAATAGTGGACTATGTTGAAGCTACTGTAGTGTTGGGAAACACTGAGATGAAGCACTACTTTGTTGAGGTTAAAGACCTTATCACTCCTGTCATCCTAGGAGTAGATTTTCTACAGGATAAAGGTCTTGTTTTAGACTTCACAACGACCCCAGTGACTGTCACTCCAAGAATTGAAAGGAGTACCCAGAACAAACAAAAGAGCCACTACATTCCATTGGAGTTAGCACCCGCCCTCGAAGCTGAGAAGCAAAGGAGATCAAAATTTTGTGCTGCTCTATCTGTGGTAGACGACAATAGTGAAGAAATTGAGGGGTGTACCATCCCCACATTTGATGACCATGCAAATGTTGAACTTCCAGAGTTCATTAAACCTTGCTTCAACTCAACAGTACAAGAGTTCAAAGATCTATTCATCATGACACCTGGTACAACTAACATCACATGCCACAAAATCAGCACCAATGGACCACCAGTTAGAGTTCCACCTCGAAGAATTCCGGCACACTTTAGAACAGAAGTTGAAAGCCAGATTCAGCACATGCTCCAGAAAGGAATTATAGTAGAGAGTAACAGTTCATGGATGGCACCAGCTGTCTATGTGAGGAAGAAATCTGGGGAATTACGTCTCTGCGTGAATTATCGGGAACTGAATAAACGAACCCACAAAGATGCTTATCCGTTGCCTCTTGTGGATGAAGTCCAGGATCGCCTTTCTGGTTCAGTGATCTTTAGCAAATTAGACCTGCAGAGTGGCTACTGGCAAGTTCCAGTAGATTGTGTAGACCAGGAGAAAACTGCTTTCTGCCCAGGTCCAGGGATGGGATTGTTTCAGTTTACCAGGATGCCTTTTGGGTTAAGTGGAGCCCCAAGCTCATTTCAACGCCTAATGAATATCATCATGCGAGGTCTTCCGTTTGTCTCAACTTACATTGATGATGTTTTAATTCACTCTGAAAGTGAGGAGTTACATAAAGTTCACTTACGTGAGGCATTCAAACGACTGAGACAAGCTGGATTAACACTCCGGGGTGTCAAGTGTCAAATTGGAATGTCACAAGTCACATACCTAGGGCATGTATTTTCAGGAAATGGAATGACTCCTGATGGCAGCAAGATTCGGGCAGTAACAGAGTGGCCCAAACCAGTAGATGCAGGAGACATACGACAGTTTCTGGGGCTTGCTTCATATTACCGGCGATACATTAATCGTTTTGCTGACCTTGCTGCCCCACTCCATCAGTTAACACACAACAATGCTGAGTTTCAGTGGACAGAGGAGTGCAACAATGCATTTGAGTCAATAAAAGAACGGTTAACTGAAGCTCCTGTCCTGGCATTTCCTCGTTTTGATAGGCAAGCAGGTACAATGGTCCTGCAGACGGATGCAAGTGGTGTGGGACTAGGTGCTGTATTAGAGCAAGAGGGACATGTAATTGGCTATGCCAGTCGCACACTGTCGCGATCGGAGTCTAATTACAGCGTAATACAGAGAGAGTGTTTGGCCATAGTCTGGGGAATGAAGCAGTTTCGTCATTACCTTTTAGGACGACCATTCCAGTTAATGACAGACCATGCACCACTACAGTGGCTGGCTGAGCAGACGTCGGAAGGTCTTCTTTGTCGGTGGGCTCTTGCGGTTCAGGAATATGACTTCTCCATTGTGTACCGAAAGGGAGTGTCAAACGGCAACGCGGATGCTTTATCGCGAAGAAAGGATACTGTACCTCTCACTGTTCACTCAGCACTCACCACTATTCATTCAGGTTTGGCAATTGAGGATGTCAGACAAGCACAGCAAAACGATGCTATGATACAGAAGTTGAGAAACGCATTGGAGTTATCACAACGTCCACAAGCAAAACAGGAGTGGAGAGAGCAACCGCTAAGAAGGTTTCTACAACTTTGGTCACAGTTGGTCATTCATGATGGTATAGTGTGCAGAAAGTATAGGCCAGCGCCTACCTGTGAACCTATCATGGTACCTATCCTCCCTATCTCTATGCACATTCAGGTATTGAGGGACTGTCACAATGCACCATCGGCAGGTCACTTGGGAACACAAAAGACACTAGACAGAGTACGCCAGGAGGCATACTGGACAAACATGGCTCGTGATGTGGACATGCATTGCAGGGAATGTGAAGAGTGTCAAAAGTCCAAGCTCCCTCTACCAACTCGGGCACCACTTGTGAATGTTCCTGTTGGTAGACCATGGCAAATGGTTGCCATTGATATTCTCGAAGTACCCCTGTCTAACAGAAACAATCGCTACCTACTGGTAGTGCAGGATTATTTCACAAAGTGGCCTGAGGCAATTCCCATACCTGACCAGACAGCAGCAAGAATTACAAAGGAAATGGTTAAACTGTTTTGCGTGTATGGAATCCCAGACATTGTCCATTCTGACCAGGGGCGGAACTTTGAGAGTACCATTTTTCGGCAAACTCTAGAGGCATTTGGTATCAAAAAGAGTCACACAACTGCCTACCACCCTGAAGGGGATGGAATGGTCGAACGTCTAAACAGATCCTTGTTGCAGCTACTCAGGACCTATGCACAAAGGCAGGATGATTGGGAGAAGCACTTACCCTTGGTATTGTATGCATATCGAACTGCTACACACAGTTCAACTGGGACATCACCCTTCCAACTAATGTACGGCAGACAACCAAAATCTAGCACATTTTCTTCCTTTACTGGTTATGATGCAATGCAGTATCAAGAAACCCTTCAAGCAAAACTAGCTGAACTCCAGGACCTGGTAGAGGCACATATTGTGGAGTCTGCAAAGCGCCACAAGGGTGCTTACGACCAAAAATCTGCAGAACGAAGATTTAAGACTAGAGATTTAGTGTGGCTGTCCATTCCAACAGCAGGAAAGCTGGACCCACGATGGGAAGGGAAATGGAAAGTGAAGATCATGAAGTCTCCAGTTACTATGGAGATTACAGATGGTAAAAGGACTAAAGTTGTTCATGTAAATCGTCTACAACCTCGTATCCAACCATCAGTTGAGGAAGATGTGAACAGTGGTGTACAGCATACACAGAGGGTTGAGCCACTTCACAATGTGCAGTGGGAAGCTCCGCTTGTTGAGCACTTGGATTTTGGAAGCCCACCTCCAGTAGCAAACCCGCCAACACTGCCACCACAGCCAGTGCAACCAGAACCACCTCCTCCTCTACCAACACTCCCTCCACAGGAGCAGCCAGGCACAATCGAACAGACCACCAGAAGGTATCCTGAGCGGAACAACAGACGTCCACCTGATAGGTTGTAGTCAAAGCTCGAGTCGAGCTTTAAAACAGAGAGGGACGAATGTAGTACGTGTGTATTGATTAATATTGGGTGTATGATGTAATCGGAGAGCACGTGAGGATAATAGATTTTGATTCAGAGCCAATATTACACCTATGTTGTGTTTTGTTTGTTAATTCAAGGTCAAAGGCTACTGCTGTGGTCCTCGTTAACGCACCACTTATAAAGTTTTATAAAGCTAAGGAACTGTTGCAAAAGCATTCAACCGAAATCAACTTTCACAAAGGTGCAATGACTGATATGCATAATTTTATTGCCATAATGGAACAACGTCGCCCTTCAGTAATACATTTGGCAAATTCTACACATTCTTCTGTGATAGAAAAAAATCGCCTTGTAACTTAAAGCAATACTAGAGTGTGTTGTATTCAGAGGACATCGAGACGATGACACAAATGTTGGCTTTGGAAACCAGGGAAACTTCAAAGCTCTTTTAAAGCAAGGGAATCAGGTTTTGAAAGAACACTTTGAGAAAGCACCACAAAATGAAAAATATAATTCAAAGACCATCCAGAATGAGCTAATTTGTGTGACTGGAGAATGGATTACACAAACTATTGTATCAGAAGTAAAGAAGGCTAGATTTTTAACTGTCCTTGGTGATGAAACATGGAAGGCTATAGATTTTTTACTGTCCTTGGTGATGAAACATGTTTCATCACCAAGGACAGTAAAAAATCTAGCCTTCTTTACATTCTTCTGTGGTAGAAAAAAATCGCCTTGTAAATCTGTTCTGTGTTGGAAGTATCAGCTGCAGCTGATATTTCCAACACAGAACAGATGAGCATAGTGCTAAGATACATGTATGTAGACAATGAGTGTAACATCAAGGAAGATTTTATTCAGTTTACATCATGCAGAACATGCAATTCCACTATGACCTTGAGATCAATTATTATGATGTTATTGACATGTTTGCAAGGATGCACTCTAGACGAATGGCTCTCCAGAATATTCTTCATGATGATGCTTAAGCTTCGTAATGCACAATTGACATTAACTATTTTCAGCATCTACATTGTCTGTTTGTGAATCCAATTTATGCTAACTAGTACTCAAAAGAGGCTGTATGCATGCTACCGTATGAGCGCTACGGTTATTGCGCTTATAATCCTCCATGCCCCACCCTTCATTAATATTCATGTGCACCACCCAGCCGAAAATCCTGGATCCGCCTATGGGCCGGTAGCGATCGGTGGCAGATAGCTGTGGAGCAGGCAGACGAGTAGTGGATCCCATAGTATGTGGACAGCTGTGGAGTATGGCAGATAGCTGTGGAGCAGACAGTGGAGTAACTGCATGCAGTACGCAACTACTGTGACGTGGGCCCTACGGCAGACAGCAGTGGAATGAGCACTACAGCAAACGAAACCTAAGGCAGGCAGCTACATGTATGTAATGGACCCTATGGCAGAAAATAGGACAGAGGAAAAAGTTCATATCTATTACTATCAACAAGGCCAGGCACAGCTGTGGAATGGATTCCACAGTGGAATCCAGAGTGCAGTAAACAGCTGTAGAGATGGCAGACAGATAGGTGTGTCCAAAACACAGTGGAACAACTACCAACAAGTAGACAATACAAATAGGTAGTTTGGACCCTATGACAGACATCAGCATTGTACTGTAGGAATGGACTCTACTGCAGACATGTATACTGTATTGAGTGGGCCCTACTGAGTGGGCCCTACTGAGTGGATCATACAGTAGGCAGACAACTGTAGAGTGGACCATATGGTAGAACCTCGTGGACACTGACAGCTGAGAAGCAGACAGACATGTATGTAACATTGCAAGCAGCTGTGGAGTGGACCATACAGCTATTCCTTCCAGTGATTGCTGTGTCAGCCATGGAGTGGACCCTCTTTTGAATGGACTCCACCCTACCCTGTGCTATTGAGTGGACTCCACCCTACCCCCTGTGCTATTGAGTGGACTCCACCCTACCCTGTGCTATTGAGTGGACTCCACCCTACCCTGTGCTATTGAGTGTACTCCACCCTACCCTGTGCTATTGAGTGTACTCCACCCTACCCTGTGCTATTGAGTGTACTCCACCCTACCCTGTGCTATTGAGTGGACTCCACCCTACCCCCTGTGCTATTGAGTGGACTCCACCCTACCCTGTGCTATTGAGTGGACTCCACCCTACCCCCTGTGCTATTGAGTGAACTACCCTACCCTGTGCTATTGAGTGGACTCCACCCTACCCTGTGCTATTGAGTGGACTCCACCCTACCCTGTGCTATTGAGTGGACTCCACCCTACCCTGTGCTATTGAGTGGACTCCACCCCCCCCCCCCCCCCCCCCCCCCCCCCCACAGCTATTCCTTACAGTGATCAGTGTCAACCATGGAGTGGACCTTTCTTCCACCCTCCTGTGCTATTGAGTGGACTCCACCCTACCCCCTGTGCTATAGAGTGGACTCCACCCTACCCCTTACAGCGAACAGCGTCAGCCATAGGGTGGACCCTCTTATTAATGCACTCCACCCTACCCCGTGCTATTGAATGGACTCCACCCTACCCTGTGCTATTGAGTGTACTCCACCCTACCCTGTGCTATTGAGTGGACTCCACCCTACCCCCTGTGCTATTGAGTGGACTCCACCCTACCAACTGTGCTATTGAGTGTACTCCACCCTACCCTGTGCTATTGAGTGTACTCCACCCTACCCCCTGTGCTATTGAGTGTACTCCACCCTACCCTGTGCTATTGAGTGGACTCCACACTACCCAGTGCTATTGAGTGGACTCCACCCTACCAACTGTGCACGTGTGGTGAAGTACATGTCATTTATTACACTCTGGCACAAGCACTGCTCCAACATCAAGATCCAACCTGCACGCAGCGATCTGTGTGACAAGTGTGATCAGATGTTGGTCACGTTGAGGCACAGCCTTTCTGACGAGCAGCGTAAAACAATAAATGACAAATACACCCAGCACTTCATTAAGGCAAAGGCATTTCGTGATGCCTACAATGCAAACATTGAGGAGGCTGAGAAGGAATGGGGAAGGAAGAGACAGAAGGAGCATGACCAGATCCTGGGTCACTTGGAATCCAGGGCCCTGATGTCTCCCTTCACCTCACATGCCCACCTAGACATGCAGATACAGTACTCCTTTGACTACTGCCAGCATGTGTCACTGCCCTACAGCTCACAGCAAAGGGGCACTTTTTATTTCAGGACACCTCGCAAGGTCCAGGTGTTTGGTGTGTGTTGTGAGCCGCTGTGCCGCCAGGTGTTCTTCTTAATTGACGAGGCAGAGCAGGCTGGCAAAGGGGCTGGGGTGGTGGTCAGCCTGGTGCATGCCTTCTTCCACCTACATGGACTGGGAGAGAGACGTGTAACACTTCAGGCCGACAACTGTGTGGACCAGAACAAGAACACCACCATGATGTGGTACTAGGCCTGGCGGGTCATCACTGGACAACATGATACCATCCAGCTGAACTTCATGCTACCTGGGCACACAAAGTTCAGACCCGATTCCTACTTTGGCCAGTTCAAGAAGTACTACTGAAGACAGGACCATGTAGATGATATGGACGACCTAGCAGACTGTGTCCGGCAGTGTGGCCAGGACGTCACCTGTGTGCCACAGCTGTACCAGGACTGGCACTACTATGACTGGAATGCCTTTCTGGGCCAGTGGTTTACTCCTCTGGCTGGCCTAGGCCGCTGCTACACATTCCGGTTTGACCGCAAACACCCTGGTGTCATGAAAATGAAGACCTTGCCATCGGACGCAAACCCTATCGAGGTGACCATGCTGAGGGCTGGAGTGGCCATAAAGGACATACAGGATGCTTATCAGAGCCAAGTGATGCCACCTGTTATTACACCCAGCGGATTGTCCCTATACCTGTATGAAAGGGTGAGGGAATACGTTCGTGACCCCCAAAAAAGGGACAGGGTGTGTCCAAAGCCTCCACCAGGCACAGGGCCTGACTCTGGTAATGCTTCATCCCTACCAGAAAGCGACCAACCTGGACCTTCAGCTGCCATTCCTCACTCACCTACTGTTGAGGGTCATGAGTCTGCAGAGGACACATACAGTAAAGTGCAAGACGGAGAGGATGGTTGTGTTTCTGGCAGGAGGAAACGCAGACCCAGGTCTGAACTGATTCTTGCCTACCAGTGCACTGTATGTGGCAAGAGGTATGCCAGTGATCCGGCTCTGTCCCTGCACAAAACGAACACTCACTAGCAGCCTGCTGTTCCAGGTGATGAACACAGTGATGCCACTAAGGCCGACAATTCCAGTGTTGACAAAGGAAGCCAGGGGCCATCCAAGCGCAGGCGTAGGAAAAAATCTGAAATTGACAGGCCATTTTCCTGTTCGGTGTGTGGCAAGAAGTGCGGCGCACTCTACACTCACAACAAAACCAAGCATGGTTCATGACAAACGAGCCATATTGTGAGATGCATGCAGTTTAAGGTCACCTCTGCAGTATACATCATACGTCTTGTCATTAAAGGGTCATCTCTGTACACCTTATGTATGTGTCGTTAAGGGGTCACCTGTACACCATACATCTGTGTCGTTAAGTCCAGTCATCTCTGTACACCTTTTGTTAAGGGGTCATCTTATTAAGTTCTTTTGAGAACTCGCCACATAGATGTGTGGCATTTTAAATTAACAAAGGGGGCACTTTCCAATCTGCTTTAAATTTTCTGGAGTTGCCAAAGATTTAGATATCAAGGTATCAATTTGTTTTGTTGTGATGCTGTATGGAGCATAGATATCCCCTGTACTGCTTGCCAGGTGTTGTTTTGGTTATAGGGGTGGAATTGTACATGTACATGTAGGGAAACCACAGATTGTAGAATTACTTATACAGCTATTCCTTACAGTGAACAGTGTCAGCTATGGAGTGAACCCTCTTTTGAGTGAACACCACCCTCCTGTGCTATTGAGTGGACTCCACCCTCCTGTGCTATTGAGTGGACTCCACCCTACCCTGTGCTATTGAGTGGACTCCACCCTACCCTGTGCTATTGAGTGGACTCCACCCTACCCTGTGCTATTGAGTGGACTCCACCCTACCCCCCCCCCCCCCCACTGTGCTATTGAGTGGACTCCACCCTACCCTGTGCTATTGAGTGGACTCCACCCTACCCTGTGCTATTGAGTGGACTCCACCCTACCCCCCCTGTGCTATTGAGTGGACTCCACCCTACCCCCCCCCCCCCCCCCTGTGCTATTGAATGGACTCCACCCTACCCTGTGCTATTGAGTGGACTCCACCCTACCCTGTGCTATTGAGTGGACTCCACCCTACCCCCCTGTGCTGCGCCCTATGGCTTTTCCTTACAGTGATCACCCTCTATGCAAAAGATGGAAAGGAAAGTAAGGTAAGATGCAAAAACTGATGTACACGTAACTACTGCTAATACATTTATCCTAAGGTTACTTGAGCAGAAGTGAAGATGACAAATTTTTTAGTCCATAATATACCATTCTCCGTTGCTGATTATCTGAGATCATTGTTTCGCAATATTTTCCCAGACAGCCAAATAGCCAACAAAACTCCATCAAGAAACTCTTTCAATCCTAATGGTTCACTGACATCAATAGTTCAAGTCTAACTTGCAAATAGACATGATCCTGCTGCATGGGAACCTTCCGTTGAACTGTTGAAATCTGCAAAGAAAGCAACAAAATAATATAATCCATGGCTATATACAGTGTAGTTCATTGATCATTGGAGTTACAGTATTAAATTTGTTTGAAACACATACCTCTGTATTATATTATATTATAATTCATTATTATATTTGGCAATTGTAGAGGAACTTTAATGATGCAATGTAAATTGGTGGTTACTATATACATGGAAACAGCGAGGATACAGAGCATGTGTTCTCAATATACGGACCATTTTATAAATCTCAAGGTTTTTTATTATGGCAGGTTGGCAGCCCTGCCCACTCCATAGTGAAAGATAAATCGTTGCCTTGTGCCATGTTAGCCACTATTAGAATTGCTTACGTAAATGTGGGGTGGGTACGAGACTACAGACATACCGCTGACATGTAATTACAAGTGTATGTGTGCAATAAATTATGACATGGACATTAATCACTAAAGAAAGAGTCAATACTCATAGAATGGGATAAAGTATGAACAGTAAAAAGCAGTACAATTAATGGGTGTTATTTCATCCTGTTTAATTTGCACGCTTGCCAGGGCACACCAAATTCTTCAGGATAAAAAGCAGGAGCATCGCATCCGTACTTGACCATGAAGTAGGCTAGCAGTTCTGGATCAATCTCCTGTTTGCAATCATCTTAGAAAGCAAGGTATGTCATACTATAAAACACAAGCACAGCAATCGCTACAGGACGTAAAGTTTGTCAGGAACACCTCTAGGCCACTGTATGTCTGTTCTCCCTAATCCTGTGCTGGTTCCACCGAACCTGAAATTCATGTAGCTCCCTTTGCAGCTAAGGTGCAAATACTAATCCTGTAATGTGCCTGCAACACTATTCAGTTACTGGTATGCTGTGCAAGCCTAATCACCACCATGCATAATGGCAGACACATAGACTAGTGCAATGCACCTTGAACAGATCAATCCACCAAGTGGTTTTGAAAGCCCTCAGTCTTGACCACCAGCTTTCAATGCGCTGTGGAGTGGCAGTGTTCACTAGCTGTTAAGAGGCGGGTGCTGGATTCGGAATGTGGGTGAAAAGTTGACCTAGTTCGCACGCCTCCTGCGCGCGTACCCTAAATTCTAAGGGCCTTCGGCTCCACCCTAAGTACCGTAGTCCTAGTATTGATATTATAATATTAGCTTCCTAAGTGCAGAAGTTGCAATAGGAATTGCAAACTCCATTATCACGAGCTGGTCTGACCACTTAGTTCCTGTCTAATTTAACATAAACGTCCACTGGCATTGGCAAACGACATTGTGGTCGATGAATTCAATTAACTAATACGCATCGCCCGGTGTTGACGCACCCCAACGCGGATTCGATCAGGTTTGCGGTGGCTAGTGCAGAAACGCCTAAAGAACTGCAAGGAGCCGATCAGGTGTTCGAATCACTGAAGGAAACGATCCAATGGCAACCGGACAGCTAAAACGATTCGAAGAATTTGGACTTGGGCGAGGAGTAGATGCCACCGACCCCACCCCTTTTGTGAACAAGAAACCGTTTCAAGTTCGTCCCATTTGTGAAAACGCAATAATATGTACGGACGAAGGTGGTGCCTTGCGAAGTATCATTCAAAAGATAGAGAGCAGTCAATTGACGCAAATAAATGCCTCCCTGACTATCCCAAAGCCTATTGAAATTGATGCGCCAGCCGAGTACTCTCGAAGCATCATGCAGAAAGGTCACGTCCTTGGGAGGAAGGTTGTCACTCGTACTGTAGCGTTCCGTAAAGATCGTCTCGATCCGTCGGCGACAGGTTTCGAGAAGTTCCTTAAAGAAACATTTATCGCTGATGGAGATAAATTAGTTGTCGCTGATGGAGATAAATTAGCTGTCGCTGATGGAGATAAATTAGCTGTCGCTGATGGAGATAAATTAGCTGAGACTGAGAGTAAAAAATCCTGCCCTGAATTGTTGAAGTTTATCGAAACGTTTGCTCCTTCCGCAGATGCTAGACGTATTCTGTCTCTATTGGAGTTTATCACAGAGTATGGTATTACCCATTACGTTAGTAAAATTCACCTCGGAGCGGCAGAGTACCGTACTATGTCCGAAACACACTACAGTCGTTTCGTATCGGGCAAGCAACATCTAGGGTGGGAAAAAATAGCTGAGCTTGCTGTGGAAAAATTCAATCAGAAAGTTGAGAAAACAACCCATCTTGATGAAGTAAAACGTATTGGATACATGGACGACAGCTTTGTGGTCAAGAAAGATGAGCATGAAGGAGTGGTGGACGTTCAGCTGGAATCCATTGCCAATCTGATCAGGGATGAGAAATTGAAAAAAGACGTATCTGCGGCCTTGAACATCTATACTTATTTTCGTGGATGTTACGCAATTGGATGGAAAAAGAATCCCATACCACACAACCAGCACATACAATTAATAAAATTCATTCGACCGCTAGAACGCCCACCTACTAGTAAGTCGTTCGGCGTGTGTGAAGATATACGGATGTGTATGAATAAATGTCCAGATATTATCATTAGCAGACTGGCTGCAAACACTAGTTTGTAGCTTATATACATACTTTGATTACAGTAGTGGATTGCATACAAGTCACATGGTAACAAGGCATCTATTGTATATAAGTCACATGCATGGCATCCATTGTAGTCAGTAGTTAGGTCTCTAATAATAATTTGTAAATACGACCTACATTAAGCAAATAATGTGTACGGTATAGGTAGTTTTGCAACTTGCTAAATGTAGGTCTGTAATATTCATAATGCATACTGAATATTTGTAATCCTATGTTTCCTTACTGCTTGGTGCATACAAATCCCACCCCTATTTAATTAAATTCTTGTTCATATAACGACATTCCTATGTGCGTCTGTTCCAGTCCAATCAGATGAACAAAAATATGCATCGGTATATAAGCCTCTGGAAATAGCACCCTTCAAAGAATTATGCAAGGCCTTCTTGATATAATGAACTTAAAATACGTGTCCATATATACTCTCTCTTTCCACAGAGCATGAGGCGTCACATAAATATGCAATCTGCTGTAACCATGGAAATGATCAACTCTTCTTGATGATCGAAAGTGGTTCAAATCAAGTCATAGCAACAAAATGTGAGGGTCAGTTGAATTTTTTTCATTTGCAACTAACTGAGAAATCTGATGAGCTAATCATAATGGACTATGCGGAGTTTTCGGTTAGAACTGAAACCCTTGTTGAGGAACTAAGCTATGATTTTTGGCCCACTCCTCGCTACTTGAAGGTCAAAACACTCCTTGGATATAACCGCGGACCTTTGTGTGTGGAGGACAGCGTGGATGAATACTACTGCCGCCTAAAGCTCCGCCCCCGGCTTTACAGCAAGCACAGGAATGTGACCCTCAGCGACTTTACAAATGGCAAGGACACCTTCTACATTTGTACATCTGGACGATGGGGCATAACTGGTTACCTATATCTAAAGCCAACAAAAGATGGCAGCTTCATTACCGCTTGTAAGCCCTGTTGGATGTATGGTGGAGGCAATACAAATGAACTCATGCTGTTCAGGCTAGTACGATATGAAGACATGTATGTGCCCAAAACTGTCAATCCAAGTCAAGGAGAAAATGATGCACAAAGTCGACCAGGGACAGAAGATCATTGCAGCCCAGTTCACAGAGCTTCATACACACCGGTTTGCATTTTTGGGTTATTTGTTGTTCCAGTTTTGCTTCTTGCTATGTGTTGGGGATTCTGAAAGCAAAGGGGAACATGAAGAACAGGTGTTACGATTTGACTAATAATTAAGTGAGTTACTGAATGTCGTGTCCAAATATTATAAAATGTTGTTAAAATCCTTTGCATTTAAATCGTTATAACTTCCGAACGGTAAACGTTATCAACGTCCTATTTTCTACACTTCATACTGCACCATTTCTCTACGGTAAATACTTTTTGGGGGTCTTGCACTTGCTCCGTGCCAGTATTGCAACGTCCGATACCCCACAGAGTATGAACCCGTCGTCATAAAGTTCGGCAGGAGTAATCAAATTGCTTCAATTTCGGTTTGTAGGTAGAGGGGTCCTATACCTATTGACTTCACTGCTGTTTGTGGTTCGTTTTCTGAAATGATGATGTCATTCCTTAACAACGACCTTGACAACCTTTGGAACGTGAGCTCACTCAAAAACAGCGATGGGCTAATCGCCATTTTAACACCCTACAAGGAAAGGAATACCTTTCTTCTATTTGTGTTGCAAACCACGAGGCGTAGTCAACTTGCTATGGCAAGCTACGAGCCTTGAAAGCGGGTTAGTCTTTGCGTACCTCTTCGATACAGAAGCCATTCTCTACGCCTGCAACAATCAGAAAGCAGACATAAAGGTTTGTTCGTAAAGGCAGAGATAATATTATCTCTGGTAAAGGGAACTAACGGTACTAATTATTGATTTGTAGCCACAGTTTTTTTTTGACAGCGATCAACATACTAAAAGTTAGTACACTCTCCGGCCGTGTGGCAAGCCATCAGTAACAAAATTTGAAGACGACCTCTGGGAGAGTCTCAGGACGTCATGGAACCTTATGTCATTGTCAGTGTATTTTAGGACGTCGTAAGATCGTGTTACGACGTCGCGAGTGTTTTTTTTTTTACGACGTGTGAGATTTTTTTACGACGTCGCGAGTGTTTTTTTTTTTTACGACGTGTGAGATTTTTTTACGACGTCGTGAGATGTACTACGATGTCGTGAGATACTTTACGACGTCGTGAGATACTTTACGACGTCGTGCGTCGTGAGATATTTTTAGGCATGATTACGTCATAACAACATGACCTTTCATAGTAGTCAAATTGGATCATATCGACTGAAAATAAGCAATGCTGATGGTCTGTGTGAAGAATTATTGCAGGAGAGCAGTGGTGACAAATAACCTAATCACATAAACATTCCTTGTGCTTATGCATCTACAACTAATCAATTAACATAAAGAAGGTAGTGTATCAACAACTGATGAAGCAGTTTATCTTTTAAAGGATATGATTCAGCTCATTTTGTGTAATAATCAATGATTGTCACAATAGTTAAGTTACTCATGACCTACAGAAGCCTCAGGTAATGGAACACACTCAATCAATACCTATTGGATACCAAGCATCTTTAACAGGTATAGGATGCGGTTTCTGAAGCTTTGTGGCATTATTCCTTTGATAAGGATACCTAGCATTGAAGCAAAAAAAAAAAAAGTGTGAATTGAAAGCTTTCTTGTCTGCATTATGCCCTTAAACATAATGTCATCCCTGTAGGGGATATATTGTATACATGCACCAAGAGGGGCGGGGGGGGGGGGGGGGGGGGGGGGGAGAAACATCCATTCCCAGATTTCCATCCACCACCCTACGTCCACTTTTTCATCTACGTTAGCCATAATTAAGACCTCAAGGAAACCACTTAGCAATGAATATAGCATGTTTTAGGTGTCCCTTGCAGGACTGACTATAGTAAGCACCTTAAATTGAAGCCGGTTGCATGGACCAGGTTAGAACAAGCACGTTTGTATGGTGCAAAACATTCACAGTCCAGTATCCTGGGCCCTGATTGTTCAAAGGTGAAAGGAGTTGAATCCTTGTGCTGCAAATGCCCAGTTATGGATGAAGGAAGAAGGCATACTTACAAATACTTCTGGCAGAATGGTTTTATGGACAAACTTTGTCTCTGGTCTACCCTGTGATGATGTGGGGCCGGCCACCTTAACCCTTCAGGATGCCCTGGATTGCAAAAGGGAGGATTCATCATTCAGAGTCTGGAGTTTTGTTTTCTCTTCGCATGTCTAAGAAGCTCAATGATTTGGCTGCCAATAGTGAAGCGTGTGACAAATTTTATTTAGCATCTGCCATTTCCTTAGCTCAAGGTTGATCAGATGCTAAATAACACAGTTGAATGTTCAGTCCTTGGGTCAGTTGATCCTCCTATATAGAGTGCCTTGTCATGGATGACACACTTTAAAGTGACAGAATACAGTGAAGTTACCTCAGGACCACAATGGGACAAGAGCTATGAAGCAGATAGCCCACTGCATATCCTGCTGTACTCTGTTCCGGCAAGGCGCTTAAACTTCATAGTGTAATGTTGCACAGTACTTGTCTATATCATGGTTTTTGTAGCAGCCTCCCCATCACATAAACACACACATAGCCCCCCCCCCCCCCCCCCCCCCACGCACACCAAATCCTAGATCCGGGGGTGCATGCGATATGTATCCAATATACACACACACACAGACTTGTAGACATTGTACTCTTCCATGGAGGTTTAGCACATGCATGCACCATCATGATGTATTTTAAATGTGTGTGTGTGTGTGTGTGTGTGTGTGTGTGGTGTGTGTGTGCCTGTGGATTACACGTAGTGATCATACCACTTGCCTAAATCAACAAACATGTTTTGATCAGAGTTGGGGTGAAGGATGGGGGTGTTTTGGTTAGTATCAGGGTCAATGATGAATTTCCAAATTGTCATTGTCACAACATGTATAGCCCCAACTCTGTTCAAAACACACCTGCTTATCACTGTGAGGTAAGTGATGTAATCACATGCAGGTGACATGGGGAAGCTACCAGTTGCAACACAAGAAAATATGCTCACAGCAGAATATGGAGGCGTAGATTACATAATTTGCAGCATGTAGATAGTTAAGGATGGTAGTGTGGGAACTTGGGTGTGTGTGTGTGTGTGTTCAGTGTGTGTGGGTGGTTTGTGTGCCTGTGGATTACAAGTAGTGATCATACCACTTGCCTAAAAGAACAAACATGTTTTGATCAGAGTTGGGGTGAAAGATGGGGGTGTTTTGGATAGTATCAGGGTCAATAATGAATTTCCAAAATGTCACAACATGTATAGCCCCAAGTCTGTTCAAAACACATGTGCTTATCACTGTGATGTAATCACATGCAGGTGACATTGGCAAATACACTTTTCTGTAGTACAGTGGAGTGCTGGTGACATGCATAATGGATGCTGCATCAATATTGAAATGATATGACATAGGCATGCATGAGGCAGATTGAATATGATGTTCGGAGCTGGATTTCAAGTATAAGCCAAGCTTCCACACTCATATACGTCTGTTGAAAAGCAGAATTACATCAGTGAGCACACTATGGTGAATTCCTAATTAGTCACGTGCAATAACTGAACACACTTTTTCACCATTCACCATTAGAAGCTATCATGCACTTGTCACCAAATGACAAAAGGACTGAAATATATCAATAAACTTTGTCAATTTAAAAAATAGATACTGAAACTGATGACATAAAAAACACTCGCACACACAAAATGTGAGTGGTTACATTGCGTTTACACATACACTTCAAATTGTTAGCTCAGTGGATGATGGTAAATGTCTTGACAGGTATTTAAGCCAACTATCAGATCCAATATCATTAAAATTATATCTCAGCTCCAATGAACTTGTTCAAAAGTCATAGGGTGAAAAGGTGAATAAAAACCCCAGTTCACTCTAGGAATGAGGCCAAACGTACCGATTTCTCCATATATGTGGTGTGAACATTACGCAAGCTAACTGCTCAGATGTGTTCCAAAATCCTACAGTAATATGCTTAAAAGGTATTTATCAGAATAAAGGATAGGTGACTATGTACAGTATGTATCAGATTAGGAAGATGTGCGTACACCTCATTGAAAGAGTGCAGTATGAGATATGTTATGAAAGGTAGTTATCAACATGTTGCACATACCTTGTAGCCTGTTATGTGTCTTCGTTGTCAGTATTTGTTATGTGAAAGTGGAGTTGTACAGCTCACGAGAAAGGTAACTTACGTGGGCGTTATTCGTTTCCGGCGAGTCGATTGTACTATTGCTACGAACACAACTCACAAACATCGCTATGTTATAGGTTTCGGCATCCATGTTTGGGAGATGGATGAAGTTGATTGGTATGTTTCAGACCTTTTGTCACTCTGTGACAAGTGCATGAGAACTTATAAATTGTGAATCGATAATTTAGGAGTTTGTGATAGTGTACAGTTCCCAATTACAATTGTCCGGACGATCCTTTCCTCAACTGTGCGCTCTCATTGGACGATCCTTTCCTCAACTGTGCGCTCTCATTGGACGATCCTTTCCTCAACTGTGCGCTCTCATTGGACGATCCTTTCCTCAACTGTGCGCTCTCATTGGACGATCCTTTCCTCAACTGTACGCTCTCATTGGACGATCCTTTCCACAACTGTACGCTATCATTGGACGATCCTTTCCTCAACTGTGCGCTCTCATTGGACGATCCTTTCCTCTACTGTGCGCTCTCATTGGACTATCGCGCGAAATCCTACTAGTGTGGCCAATAACCTTGCGTACCTCATATCATGAATTTTCAAATTGGTATTCTAAATATTGAAACGATATTCTAACTTAACACACGAAATAGAAGGTTCTTTTCGCAACTGTTCACTAAAACAGACATCAATTATCGAGTCCATCGATATCAGTCAGTGCCCTTTTCCTTGTGCCGAGTTCGACTTTTTATCCTTCTTTACACCAATGGGACCATCTCTTTTAGGCGCATCGCTACTTTGCTTTCCATCCATCACGGCTGTTTGAAGTGGGCAAAAGGATCATATATAGAACATTACATTGACATTTACGGTCCATTTTCAAAATCTCAAAAATAAAGCCCTGTATCCTGCACTACGAATATATGTTATGCACCCCCCAAAAAGTACATCCTAACGGCTGTGATCACACGCATGTTCTGGTGTTGGTCGTTACGCTGTACTTAGCTATGCGCAAAAGGAGCGAAAGTACCACAAAAGTCTGACAGCTGTAACTTTTCTTGCGCCCTTATAAATGCCCATGCACGGAAAAAAACAAAACAAAAAAAAAAAACGAGTAGAGCTCACTCTCTGATCAGTCAGAATTCGTTATTTTCTCAAGGTGCCACGAGCCCTCTCCTATCTAATTATGAATAATGCGCGAGAGATAGGGTAAAAGGCTGATAATTAGAAAGCTACGGTTCAAGTGGCTAACAGCTATCTCATTAAAAGTTGACACATCGAAAGCTAGTAACTGCTATGCAGATCTTGAGGACATTTACAACCTAGTTTTCATCATGCTTGCGTGTTCGGTACGTAGCGTA
The DNA here is from genome assembly GCA_013339895.1 of Ephydatia muelleri. Classification (NCBI taxonomy): domain Eukaryota; kingdom Metazoa; phylum Porifera; class Demospongiae; order Spongillida; family Spongillidae; genus Ephydatia; species Ephydatia muelleri. Next base: position 7,998,983 of record JABACO010000015.1, read on the forward strand.
GTGCTTCTACTAACACTCGGCCCCACCAGCACACTGCGTTCATAAATAGCCTATGGAACCCCACCACAAATGCCGATTAGTGGACCTCTGCAGGGTATGTGGTGCAAAATTCACATAGTCAAAGAGAAGGACTAGATACCAAAGCTATAGAGCCCATATAACAGTGCAACGCCTACACTGCATGAGGAAGGATCAAAAGGAGATCCACCCACAAATGTTCTGCACATTGTGTAGCAAGAATCAATACAAGTGCCAAGTGCAGCCATATCACTGTAAGGTACGAATTATTTTTTAATGAATTATTGTAAATGTACTGGCAGGCTGTGCAGCTCAAGTGTATACACGCTTAATGGCATGATTCATGTGATCTAAGAAGAACTGTGCTCCACTTCCTGTGATCACAAGAGTGCTAATGCCATCTTTGTCAGCAAAACAGATCTTGTCAATGACAGATGCAGTAACATGTCCAATTTGTTTGGACATACTACACCAACCAATAGAGCTACCATGCCATGCATGCCTAGGTTTGCAGTCACGGTCTTGCTGAATGGATTTGGGTCACTGTACGACTCAAGTGCCTTAGACACACATACTGTTCAGCATTGAATGCAGAAGATGGCCCAAATTCATTCATGCACTGTACCAAGTAAAGAAGGAGGTGTGTTTTTCTCCTTTGAAGCATATGTGGCATGTGGTGTTTAACAGCATCAATAAATTCTTTGGCACACACTCTGCCACTCAGTACTCAGATGTGTTGCGTAGAATTCACATGCAGGGGTCTGGAACACCTAAACGTAAAGAGATGCCTGTTGAAAAAATTAAAAAGAGTTCTTGCGGTACCTTAGATACACACCACAATACAGCCTTCTGTCCTTCATCTAGTTAAGGACTGGTAATAGAAATGGCCATCTGTGCCCAGGCTTTTTGGCAAACATTCCAGTAAAGCTCCACCTGCATTCTGAATGTGTTAAAAGCCCTTAGTCTTGCAAATATCTCTTTCTTCTGCCTGGCATCATCATCGGCATAACCTCCAGCAGTAGATATTTGATTGTGCCTAGCACCAAGGTATGAAGAGCTTCAATGGGAGTGCTCATATTGAAAGGGGAAGCGATGAACAATACATCATTATGCTGATATATATGTCAGCAGGTATGTGAAGCAAAGGGGGTTTTCATGCTTCCTTACACTTTTCAACTTATAGTTTCATTCTGTACACTGAGTGCATATAGTTTGCCGCAGAGCACTGCTTGTTGTTCTCATCTCATATACCACATCAGGGTTAACAGCTCTATCTGTCTGGATAGCATACACAGCAAATTTTAATTTCAAACAAGCTGGTCTACAATCATAACAAAGCCAGCAGAACATTATAGCAGTAGCACCCACCAGATGATCACAGAGTTGTGAGGCCATTGGGTTGTCACAGACAATGCATAGCAGTGGAGCAACTATACCACCAGATAGACTTGGTGTTTAAATTCCCATGTGTTTAAGGATATGCGACACAAATATTCTTTTCTCCCTGAGGAAAAAACATTAAAATTACCATTAACAATTAGCAATATCATACCATGGGATGCGGACTGTTTACCAGCAAGTACACAGAGCGAAATCTTCGAAGGAAAAAGAAAATAACTTCCATTGCTTTGCTCAGCCTTACCATTCATCTCCTCGAAAAGGTCTTCAAGATCAGCCATATATCTTCAGCTTCATTCGCATGCAATGTTAGAATCACGCCGTACATATCTTCTGATGTTTCTGAATCATGAGTTCAGCCGTTCGGTGTACTGGTAGATAGGGTGAATTGGAAGGCTTTTAACGAATAATTTGTGAGGACGCCCAGCGATGTGCTGTCCGTACTTTAAGGGGTAGGGAAACGTCTGATTGCATGGTTCACATTTATAGGGGAGCTATATTTGGCAAAGATCGAACACAACGCACAACTTGTCACAGCATTTACACATACTTACCGGTGAGCTTTGACATGATGTCCAATGGGACACTGAGAATCAATATACAGGGACAACATTTACATACAAAGGACCAACCGTATGGGCCTATGGGGACACAATGCATGTACAAATGAACAATCCTATAGGGACACGAGGTACCTGTGTGTACAAAGGACCAACCCTATGGGAATCGTATCCATGCACAATAGAGGACCAATCCTATGAGCACACGATGCATGTACAGTCGTCCATCCTATGGGACACTGCATGTAGCTACATTTATGTCATGTAGGAAGAATCATTTATATGGAAAACCCAGGCCAGCCTGCACAGAGGAGTTGCTGTAAGGAATGCTTCGGCAACAATGCAGGTAAAAAACTAAGAGAGTGGTACAGAAGCTCAGTACATAAACCCACTCAAAAGTGCACACAGTTAAATGGAATAGATCCCGTGCATGTGACAAAGTGTGGCGTGAGAGTGGTTATCATCATCAGACTGGTTTATTGTGTACCACCTAGTATACTGTACGTGAGTGAGGGTGTCAGATGTGCATAAGAATATGCCATACGATGGGGTACAGGTTTTATGTACACAACAATGCAAGTGTGTGCACATGTACATGTAAACAAAGTTCAGGAGCGATGCAGGGTGTGTGGTCGCTTGCTTGTGGTACCTAGGGATAAGAAATCTAGGTGGTCATACCAATGCACAGAGTTTGCAGCAGATTTACACTCAGTATTTGGCATTGATACTCACAATGATGCTGTCAACATTCACCCACTCAAATTCTGTTATCGATGCAAACAAGTTATGGATCGAAGCATTCTAGCACAATGCCATGCAACACTCTCACTATACAGTACGATTCTTTATGAGTGAAGAAACACACTACTGGGGAATGCAAGGTTTGACAGATTACCAACATGTCTGAACAAGTTGATGCATGTGTAGATCTGCAATCCCACATCACCACATGCCATACATGTGAATTTCACTCCCACAACAAACCATCCAGCAAAAACAGCCCTCATAAAATTGTTTCCAAAAGTAGGAAGATAGCCCACCAATGCTATACTCACTATATCATCAGACACTTTCAAACACCAATAACCCTGCTATCATAGAACAATTGCAATGTCCTATCTTATTGTGTCAACTTCTGGAGCTTCATGTAGAAAACTGGTTTGTACCGATTGCTTAGTCCATTGCTTCCTGCTCTTTAACTGCAGTGAGGTGAAGTGCCCTTGCTGTTTCATGGAGTCACCAATACAACCACAACAGCTAAAGCCAGCATCACCCTTGATACAGACATTATAATTGTGAAATGTGTGAGGTGCAAGAGGGACGTTAGGGCAAGTGACTATGATACGCATGAGTGCAGTACCAAAAGCATATGGAGAAATGGCCCATACATAGGCGGTCATCTTGCTTTTTTTTTTTCAAATTGAATTTCAAACACGTTTATAATTTATGATAAATCAGACTGATCGTGGGTGATGCTCCCATTCAAACCGCACCTATTATTCATATATCTGTCTTGTTGATATTTATAACTCGCTGATCTTCGAAATATTGTCGACGTCATTGCTACGCACGATCAAAGTACCCCCTCTTAGATACGGCCTCTAATATCACATGGACGTATAAAAAGGATGCGCGGCTATTAGAGTAATAGTGTTGGTTGCGCTTAGGTAATTTTATTAACTGCGGTGGTAGGGTGTATGAAAGAACAAATGACCTCAAAGAAATGACTTGAAAAAAGCATGAAATGTGGGTTGCAAAAAGTAATGAGCTCTTTGAGTAATTTTTTTACGTCATTCAAAGTATACCGTAATGTCCAATTATCTGAATTGTGTTCATGCAGCCGTGACTTGTTAATTTTTACTCTATCCGTTACGGAGATAGGTGTGCAAAGTTAATTATGGTGTGGATTCCGTGCCAAAAATAGAAATTTTTTATGAGGGTGAAATTTTTCATGACATACCTCGTTATTCGTGCAAAAATTACCTGGTGAAAAAATCGTGAGGGTGAAATTTTTCCTGACATACCTCGCGGAAATTTTTCCTGACGTACCTCGCAGGAGGGTGAAAATTTTCCTGACGTATCCCGCGAAACTCATGAGGGTGAAATTTTTCATGACGTACCTTGTGATGGTGAAATTTTTCACGACGTACCTCGCGGAACTCGTGAGGGTGAAATTTTTCATGATGTACCTCGCAGAACTTTTAACGGTGCTATTATTCCTGACGGAATATATTTTCATCACGGTTAATTTTGTTTGCATGACGTTATCTAGGACTTGTAATCAGACGCATCCAATTTACAACTGACGGTAACTTTCAAATCAAGCATTCTAAACCTATCATAAAATGACAGAGTACAGTCACTGGGAAACATAGTGCAGAACTTCTAAATAAATGTCAATTCCATAATTATGACTCGTAGCCATTGGGTCTATCATTAAACACAGGTCTTCAAATTCATCCTCTGTAATGCTTGTTGAAATCGTAGTACACTGACATCTCCATCTTCCTCCACCTCTGGCAGAGAACCTTCATAATCTAAACTGAAAGACAACATTTGTGCACCATTACAAAATGAATGGTAGGATCTTAACATTACAACATATTCATTATACAATACATAAATATAGAAACACCATACAATATACAATGTAAATTTTCAAATGTATTTAAAAATATAATCACAAAGTAGAAATGAAGAATAAATGTCACAGTGCATTGGGACATGCCCTCACGTATTGCTAGGGCCGGGCACATATTGCTAGGGCATTGCTAGGGCCGGGCACATATTGCTAGGGCCGGGCACATATTGCTAGGGCCGGGTACATATTGCTAGGGCCTGGTACATATTGCTAGGGCCGGGCACATATTGCTAAGGCCGGGTACATATTGCTAGGGCTGGGTACATATTGCTAGGGCCGGGTACATATTGCTAGGGCCGGGTACATATTGCTAGGGCCGGGTACATATTGCTAGGGCATTGCTAGGGCCGGGTACATATTGCTAGGGCATTGCTAGGGCTGGGTACATATTGCTAGGGCATTGCTAGGGCTGGGTACATATTGCTAGGGCCGGGTACATATTGCTAGGGCCGGGTACATATTGCTAGGGCTGGGTACATATTGCTAGGGCTGGGCACATATTGCTAGGGCCGGATACATATTGCTAGGGCCGGGTACATATTGCTAGGGTCGGGTACATATTGCTAGGGCATTGCTAGGGCCGGGCACATATTGCTAGGGCTGGGTACATATTGCTAGGGCTGGGTACATATTGCTAGGGCTGGGCACATATTGCTACATATTGCTAGGGCCGGGTACATATTGCTAGGGCCGGGTACGTATTGCTAGGGCCGGGTACATATTGGTAGGGCTGGGTACATATTGCTAGGGCCGGGCACATATTGCTAGGGCCGGGTCACATCACATTGCACGGTGAGACATGCTTCCTTGCAGGCACACAATAGCATTGCGCAGTAGGCAAATGAGAGACAGCATCTCAACCAGCACATAACAAGGAGTATTACTTGTTGTAGTTGGTCTGCTAAATCTTTGATGGAACATGGTTGCTTCCTACCCCATTGCACCAGAGGTGGAAAGGACAACTATTGTAGGTTGAATACTTTGACATCAACTTGAAATGTGTGATTAATTTCATTTCATTTTCATCAAGTGGAAGGTGTTCGATAATGTCATGACAGAATTTAGCTTTGCAGTGTAGTGGATGTGTCATACTGTGCATGCATTTATACAATAATGGTCATAGTGCATCCACGTACAATGCTACACATAATGAACAAAGTTTGAATGAACTAAGAATGCAATGATTACAAGTGGATATAATTCCTTAATGAAATTATTAATATACAATGCTTAAGTTAGGCAAATACAAAACATATCATTAAATTTGATTACTTTAATGATTAAAAAGATAAAATCAAATACATGTACATGTAGCTTCCAATTGATTAACTTCAAAGTTTGAAAAATCATAATTTAAATCTCATCGTATTTGCCTAATGACTATGATGTTCAACTTAGTGGTGATAAACAAACAATCCTGCTTTCCTACCATCCAATTAGCATACATATGGTGAGGTGGCTACGGCGTATGTCATTAGGGGTGCGAGAAAAGTGAGGCTGATGCATAGGTGTTTACTGAGCACTAGAATTTGGAATGTGATATACCAAGATTAACTGGACAAATAGCTCTCACTTTTTGACAGACAGGCATATTTTTGTACATTTCTATAAATTTTACATTATGTCCGTATTACTTGACAGCTTTTATACATTGCACCAGCTGAACAATGCAACTTTTATTACCTCTTCAACAGCTATAACTACAGCATTACCTCTATCAACATTGCTGACATCTTCATTTGTCTGTAAAAATCCCTTCCATCCACAGCTGCAGAGGGCTTAAGTTGTCTGCTGTACGAATAGAGTGGTTTATCCTGCCCCTTTCCACTGTTCAAGTTGGTTATTGATGCGTGGAATATAAACAAAATGGAGGCAGAAGAGGTTCAAGACATTCCAATAGCATTCTGAACTGCAAAAGCAGAGCCTGTCTCATACAGATGGGTATGAGACAACCTAGGTATGGTAACAAATGTTAGGCATGCAATCTTTTCCCCTGGCACTTAATATAAATGCTATGCACAAATACTACGTGTAATGTACATGTATGTGTTGTATCCTGTGACAATTCTCCTTCTAAACTACATTATTCAGCTGTCAAACTAAGGCAGTAGTAGTTCAGTACAATCAAACAACAGCTTTGCTAACAATGTGAATACTGCTAGCTAAAAGCAGCAACCAATGTATTGCACAAACTAGACCTTTGAAAAAACATACATGCATGTCAAGTGTATTGTTAAAATCAGTCATATTCATATATTTACATGTAGCCACAAAAATACTGTAAGACAATAGTTTATTGGTATCAAGTGTGCATAGTGACAACACGAGCAAGCCAGCATTATGACTGCAAGGGCAATAAGAAATGAAAGTAACTGCATGTGATGCTGGTATAATGAACCACGAGAAGTTTAGCATGTGTTATATGTAAATTGTATGAAAAAAATCACTGTAGCTACAATAAAAATAAGAATGTACCTGCACATGTGTACCTGTAAAGCAGTTCACACTGTAGAATGATTGATGGAATACTTACACTACATGAAGGCAAATTGTGTATTATTAACCAATAAACAAATTAAGATAATCATCCAATAACAGAATTTGGTACATATTAGCTTATGACAGCAATGGAGGATAGAAACACAGATTTTCATATTTCATATAATCAGCACATGTACACGGAGTTTGCAATGTAACATACAATAAAATTCACCTCAATTTGGATGCTTTGGGGAATTTCCCCTCTCCCCAAACTTTCAATTCTTATACACTTGGACCAATGTCACAATGCAGACTTCAGTAAATTTGCTCAGAGACTATGATGATGTAGTGTTTCACTTCATAACCCATTCCTTTCATGACTTGCATGCACATAACTTTCAAAAATGTCGTTCTATTTTGCAGTAGTACTACAACAGACAGATCACGTGACATATCTATTATTCACTTGATGAAATACATATGCAAAAAACAATTGCTTCCCCCACCCCCCTCCCCACATAATGTTTAATTGATAATAATATACAATTGCTACTCCAATAGTACTTGATTATCCACATGTATGAACATTTACTCATTTTGTTACACACATGGACTTTAACACAGTACCCAACTATGTATACATAGTTGGGTTGCCATACATACATGGAAGGTATAAAATACAGTAACACATATACACTGCATATACATGTATCAGATGACAACATGACAAAAGCACATATCAAACAATACACGTTTATGCCAAATGTATTACACAACCTGACACCCTCTCACTAACACATACCTCACACACACATACACACACACAGAGGCTAGACTCAACGCTCTTCAATACCAAAATACCCATTCCTCTGGCCACCACTAAGCTTTCAACACATACACCTCAAAAATAAGCATCACTTGGGAGCAACCACTCCCAATAATAATTTGAGGTTTCATCAGTAAATTCAAACTGATATAATCTAAGTTACCTGTCTTCTAGACATATGTACATGTATAAAACACACACACACACACACACACACACACACACACACACACACACACACACACACACATGCACACACACACACACACACATACAGGTTAAACTCAATTTGCTCTTCAATACCAAAATACCCACTGGTCTGACCACCATCAGTTATGAAGCTTTCAACACATACACCTCAAAGATAAGCATCACATGGGAGCAACCACGCCCCTTTAGGGTGCAATAATAATTTGAGGTTTCATCAGTAACTTCAAAGGGATATCATTATGTAAAACTCATGTACATGTATAAAACACACACCAACACACATACACACACACACACACCACCAACACACACAAACATCACACAGGGTAGCTTGCTGTCTGCAAAAGTAGTGTACAGCAGAGCTATTGTATGCCCTCACTGCAAACACAACACATAGTACCACACACATACCTGCATCACATACTGATAGTGTACCTATTGCATATTGTGAACTGGTTCAAATACTGTACATCCATAGTATTGATTTTCATAACATAATGTGCTGTCATAACAAGATTGGCCAAATGCAGGGTTTCATTGATACATGTATGGGGGCGGGGCAGGGGAGTAGCCCATCTATTCTTTTTACAGTGCATTTAAAATACATTACACTTACACATATAATTGCTAACACCATGTTATATTCCATACATTACAGGTCAGTTTCTCTTTGTTTCATCTTAGATGAGTGTTAGTCTGCAGATACATGTAGTTACATAAGGTACATTAATTTAGGAACATGGCATCTTCAATTATCATTTTGATTCAACTGCAATGATTTTTGGTGGCTTCTTAACCAAAATTAGCCAATTTAAGGGTACATAAATCAAAGTATATTATTCAACCGTGTACACAGTCAAAATTATGGTATTTGTTTATTTGGAGATCATTGCATGCTTAAAGGGATGCTTAATTCAGTGATTTGAATTCAATAAGACAGTACTTCAGGTAATTAAGTACATAAAATAGCAACATAACTGGAATCATATGATTTGATTTTAGATACTTAATAATGAGTTTATTTAACATCAATTTCTTTCCCTTTCACAGCAGTATCTGAGGAAGGTTCAAAACATTGGTGGCCACCATTCCATTGAATGAAGTACTTTACGTTATTGATTTCTAACAAACGCGCTTATATTAGGTGAAAGCGCATGCGCAACAATAAATCAATAAAAACCGTAGACTTTTGTTTCAAGGATTAAGCAGTTCAAGTGATCGAGCTAGAAAGCTTTTTGAGAGAGTTGTAGATATTGTAGCAAATGACATAGTGCAAGAACGTCCATGCAAACTCTCTATTGCGTACACCTCACCACGATACTTCGGCCGACTCATGCTCAAGCAGAATGTCATTGTCTGGTGATCGGTGGAGAATGAGTGCTTCGCAGACTGGAGTTTCTTGGGCTCAGGAGGTTCTGGTAGTAGTAGCGCTGCACCGGAGAATAGCCGGCTCTTTGGAAGTTTCGCCAGGATTAACAGATTGTAAAAAGGACTGCGTCAGCATGGGTTCACGACTGCATTTGTGTGGCTGTACATGCATGCACATGCAGTCGTGAACCCACGCTGACGCAGACCGTCCTTTGCATTTATTTTTTGGTCCTTTTTACAATCTTTGCGCTTGCTCTAAAACCCAAATAGGCGGCTATACTCCGGAGTAGTCTGCATGTGCAGACTGCATGGTTGCCCACGGCTCACGATAAGATGAATTTGGCATCATGGGGCCTTGGTCTAAAGCGACACTTCTGCCATGATCCAGCAGTGACATTTCCTACGTCCAACACCTGCCTACTGCAATCATTAATGTGAACACCTTCTCCTTCAGGATGACCTATAGGATTGGCAACAGTCTAGGCTGCTTAGGACATGTTTGACCCTTTTCCTTGAACACCTTTCAGTTGCCATCTGTTACCTTGTTCAGATGCACACTTTTTGCCCTTGTTTCACATATTGCCTCTTGCAAGCTGCAAGCTTCAACACTTCATTATACACATGCATGTATCAGTTTTGTATATGTTTCTGTTTTACATTTGTCTTGATGATGTCTGTTTTGATGATGCCTCCTATCCTACCACGTATACATTCCAGCTATATAGCGTTAGTCTGGAAATCTAGGATCTGGCGTTCGTGCATAAGTTTACCTTTTTGATGATTCATATGTATTCTGATATTCATATCACGAAAGCGTAGTCTTAATCATGACTACATCATTCCCTACAGTGCCCGACCGTTTATACGGAAAAGTAACAGCTCGATTAATAAGGCATATGTTAGACAAACTGTCAGTGTACTTTGTCTGCACCACTAATGACATTCATATTTACCTATAATTACATTCCCAAAGCCAGTGTAAGCAATGCAATTGAATTTTAAGAGACAGCTTTCAGCAACCCCCTTTCTTTGAGCTCTCGCAACTATAAATGGTGCAGTGTACAATGTATTTCATACGTGTTGCTCATGTACACTGTAGTATAGTACACTGCCCTGCATCGTGTTATGTGTACCTGCAGGTCAGTTTGTTGAGTCTGCTGTATTCCTTCCATCATCATTGATGGGCATGTGATGTACAGCAAGTGATTAGCATGTGTTACTAACCTGCATGTGCTCGGTTGGTGTACTTTTCTCAATGTCACATTGTGGGCACACCAATCTTGATGGCATTAAATATTACTGACTCTCAGAGTGTTCCAAAGTGCTAGCAACATGATCATGTATAAGCAAATCTGCATTCATGCAAACACAGTCCAAAAGAGTGTACATGATACTCACCAATTGATACTTCCTTGCACAAACTGCATGCATTTTAAAGGCAAGCACTGTTGCAGAATGAATATACAAGAAGTGAAAGTAACTGATGCATTTGACATTATGAACCTGTCACCTGAGGAGACAAGGTGGAATGGAACATCACCTAATCCGTGTTGGTTTGCATCTGTAGGGCATTGTGCTCTATTAAAGTGGTATCTGCGTGTTTGTGTCTTTATGTGCGTGTAACTGTGTGTGCGCGCACGCATGTGTTCTTGCGTGCAATGACCATGCAGCATGCACACACAGAGGTAGGGTATATGAGTGGTATTGGCCATCTGCTTTAATTAAGAACGTATATGTAAATACTCATCGTGTTGCGATCTTGAATCAGTCAAAATTTCAGGACCGCGTGCAACATCAAACACATCTATAAATGTGGAAGGCACGGTAAATTACACAACTACCCTAACCCTCTGTAATTAGATTTATAAATACCACGTCTGACGTGTGCTTTTGATCGGTCTAGTCTTGAAACGTTAGCGTCGTGTCTGCGACCGAGAAACATTACGTGATTTTAGTTTTTGCTGTGCTGTAATTGGAAACGTCGTTATTGCATGTCTTCGCTCGTGATTCATTGGAAACGTCGTTATTGTCTTCGCTCGTGATTGTACTATTTGCTCCGCCTAGCCCTAGATCGCCTTCCGAACATCTTGAAACAGATAAAGATTCAGGAGAACCAGGGTAAATGCTATAGTACAACGGTATTTATTATTATAAACTTTATCGCAGAGTATATTTCTTTTCTTATTAAAGACATCCAGGAGAAGTAAGCTATACAATGACTACTTTAAATTTGTATTGTTTTACACATGCAGACAGAGTATTTTTGGTGTAGGTGCTCTGCGTTTTTAAAGAAGTGAGGTACATGCGCAACTGCTATGCTAGCTATCAATTATACCAATGCACTTATTCAGGTAATGGCTGCACATTCAAGTGGCATGAAATGCCTTGGCTGTGAAAATTATTGAAGATATCAAATTGGGCAAACGTATTCAATATATTTATGAAGAATTTGGCGTTGGTAAGTCCCAAGTATACCAGGAATACAAAGACAGAGACAAGGTCCCAGCAAAAAATGTTTTGGATGGTGCTGTTCCAAAAACATCCAAAATTGTTGTTAATAAAGCTAAATATCACGACATTGATAGTAAAGTTTTCAATTGGTTTTGTTCACTTCGTGCACTAAGAGGAACACAAAAACCGCTACCAGTTTCTGGTCTCCTAATTAAAGCACGTGCCATGTATGAGGCTAAAAAAAATGGGGTACAGGATTTTAAAGCATCATATACCACTGAGAGTACATTTCCCTACAGATGGAAACCAGCACGTATCAAGTGCCATTCAGCCATTCCACCTTGTCTCCTCAGGTGACAGGTTCATAATGTCAAATGCATCAGTTACCTTCACTTCTTGTATATTCATTCTGCAACAGTGCTTGCCTTTAAAATGCAGTTTGTGCAAGGAAGTATCAATTGGTGAGTATCATGTATACTGTTTTGGACTGTGTTTGCATGAATGCAGATTTGCTTGTACATGATCATGTTGCTAGCACTTTGGAACACGCTGAGAGTCAGTAATCTTTAATGCCATCAAGATTGGTGTGCCCACAATGTGACATTGAGAAATATATACCAACCGAGCACAGGTTAGTATAATCACTTGCTGTACATCACATGCCCATCAATGATGATGGAAGGTATACAGCAGACTCAACACACTGACCTGCAGGTACACATAACACGATGCAGGGCAGTGTACTATACTACAGTGTACATGAGCAACACGTATGAAATACATTGTATATGCAAGTCTTTCAGGTACACTGCACCATTTATAGTTGCGAGAGCTCAAAGAAAGGGGGGTTGCTGAAAGCTGTCTCTTAAAATTCAATTGCATTGCTTAGTTTGTTTTGTTAATAAAGGCTACACTACATTGGCTTTGGGAATGTAATTATAGGTAAATATGAATGTCATTAGTGGTGCAGATAACTTTGGGCAAAGTACACTGACAGTTTGCCTAACATATGCCTTATTTTCCGTATACAGTAATCGAGCTGTTACTTTTCCGTATAAACGGTCGGCACTGTACTTTAAAGTTATCAGTTCCTCAGGGGGGGGGGGGGGGGGGGGGGGGGGGAGGGGCTCATAAACATATCACCACACCCATCTCCATCCAAAGTTTGGTGATTGACTACAACCATGTAAAGACGCGACGAAAGTGAAAAAAAAACTTACAACAAGTAAGTAAAAACATTCTCTATACGAGAAAGTTGGTGGCATATAGGATTAAAAGACAATGGTGGTTTAAAAAGCACGGAAAACAAGATTTGACTGGAATGTGACTGGGTAAAATGAACTTCCAGGGTCTATTTATAGTTAGCACATTCAGTACATTCTAAAATAGTGTATGCTGATGCCGGAGTGTGCTAAATATAGGCCTAGTTCATTTTACCATGTCCCATTCCAGTCAAATCTTGTTTCGTGCTTTTTACACCACCATTGTCTTTCAATCCTATATGCCACCAACTTTCTCTTATAGAGAATATTTTTATTTACTTGTAAAATTTTGGTATATGTGCAATAGAAATGTAACGCTTGCATTGAAATGTATGACGAATTAAAAATTCAAAGCATGACATACTCC
>JABACO010000015.1:8017564-8037276 GCA_013339895.1 Ephydatia muelleri
TTTAATCACCGACAGCCAAACCGGCGCCGGCCCTGAATTATGATGATATCATCACAGTTAATAGCGACGTGCTTGATAACAATGAATTAGTGGTTAAGTGGATAAGATAATGGACCTTTTCGTTTAAGGGCGCAAGGAATGTAATTAGTGTTGATTACACGTGACGTCACATCCGGAGTACATTCTTCGCGCGTTTGGCTAAGGTGTGCGTGTATTCTCGCGTGTGTTGGCTTAGTTGGCTTCAAACTCTTTGAGATTTGAGGTAAGAATGATGAATGCAGTATGGAGGACCTCTCCAGGTACATGCAGTGATCATGCTTCGCATTTTCGTTCAAAGTTTCTGAAGGATGGCGTCTAGTGAATGCATTAGCAAAAAACTCAGTACTTCGGTTGAACTAACACAAGACGATATACCCGGAGCATCACTAAATGAGCCATTCCATGGCATTCTAAAAGTGCGCACTTTCACACCTACGCAGGCAAATGGATAGGATGGTATATTCCAGGAAGCAATAGTGCTCTTCTTCTCACATTAAAAAAAAACTACGATAGTGTATTCGTGACAAGCTACCGCTGTAAGGAATTGAAAAACGCATTCGGTGGATGTACTCCGGATGTAACGTCACTTCTAATTATGACGTCACTTTGACCCGCAAACATTCCAGGGCCTTAAACGAAAAGGTCCTCCCCCCCCCCCCCCCCCCTTTGTCACCATTTGATATGAAGTACGTTAGTTTTCGAACTAAGCACAATACTGAGGCAGGATGCAGTGTACATGTATTTCGCTGACGACGTGACAACCATCCGGTGCTGGTGATATAAGGTCTGGGCACCGAGATTAGATTAGTACGCGGTACACTGTACAGTACTAGAAATTCGTATTTGAGGGTATGACGTAATTAACAGCCTGCGACAAAAACAAGCGACATGAGTGGTCATGTAGGAGACCTGAGTTCTTCGCAGCAGGAGGCACTAAGCAAGGTACTCGCAATGTGGCTTCCCAGCTGTTATACGTACAAATTTACCCAAAAGCTAAAGGCCTCGCTCTCTGACGTCACACTGCCCGACAATGACGACTACTACTTTCTGCGCTGGCTGCGAGGTAAGACCGCGCCGTGAGCCCGCGGTGTTTTAAACAACCAACCTTGATGTCTTCTTTCCAGCTGTTAAGTTTGACTGCGATAAGGCCGAACAGCGCTTAAGAAAGGTCTGGCAACACTGATCCCCGCTCTGTACTAGTAAACTATAGCGGTTTATTTCCCATAGCACGTCGAATTGAGGAGGGAATTGGGCGCGGATACCGTACTGACGTGGACTCCGCCAGAGGTATGATCGTGCGTCTTTTTAAAGAGTTGTTTCATTGCACATCGGTGTGGGAACTCGAGGTACTGGTCAAGTACGTTACTACAGGCTTCTTTGGGGAAGATAGGGATGGGCACCCCGTCTATTATGACTGTTTTGGTAACCTGGACTTCAAAGGTTGGTGTGTTATTGTAAGCTTTGTCATTAGGCTAATAACAGCTCTTTAGGTCTGTACAGGTCATGTAAACAAGACGACTTGCTGAAAGTAAAGATGTTGCATGGTGAGCAGCTGCTGGCCAAATTCAGAGAATTCTCTGTCCAGGTAACATGATTGTGATTGTTGGGAGGTAAGGGGAGGAGAGTGGGAGGGAAGGGGAGGGCATTATTGTGTAAACCCTACCTAGAATGTTTTGCTGATAGCATTCCATACTGTTTATTGATGCTCAATCACTCATCAGAAGGGGAGGAAGATAGAGACAGTCACAACGATAGTGGATCTTGAGAACCTGAGCTTCCAAAGGCATTACTACTGGCCAGGTATGGTGGGTGGTAGGCGGGGCCAGGCATGGAGTGCGGCTTGAATATAGTGGGGATATGGAACTGTGAAGTGTGGAGGGTCTGGAGAGGACGTGGAGTGTGGAGGGTCTGGAGAGGACATGGAGTGTGGTTTAATCATTATCTATATCTTGTTACTTCTCTTCAGGGATCAATTTTTTGACCGAGGTGAGCCTGGAGAGGAGGGGTGTGCCGTCGAATGAGAAGCATTGATCACTGAAGTAGCTATTAAGTTGCTACAATGGTTAAACTATTTGATTGCACACAGGAAGTCACCATGATATGTCCCTTTGTCATGGACAATCTTCATTGCTAAGGTTCCATCACGGGTCTATTCATACCTAAGCTCATGACACCATTCTGTACCCATAGCTCACGACACTGTTCCATCCCCATAGCTCATGACACCGTTCCATACCCATAGCTCATGACACTGTTCCATACCCATAGCTCACGACCCTGTTCCATACCCATAGCTCCGTTCCATACTCATAGCTCATGACACTGTTCCATACCCATAGCTCATGACCCTGTTCCATACCCATAGCTCATGACACTGTTCCATACCCATAGCTCATGACACTGTTCCATACCCATAGCTCATGACCCTGTTCCATACCCATAGCTCATGACCCTGTTCCATACCCATAGCTCATGACACTGTTCCATACCCATAGCTCATGACACCGTTCCATACCCATAGCTCATGACACCGTTCCATACCCATACACTGTTCCATACCCATAGCTCATGACACTGTTCCATACCCATAGCTCATGACCCTGTTTCATACCCATAGCTCATGACCCTGTTTCATACCATAGCTCATGACCCTGTTCCATACCTAATTGCTCATGACACCATTCCATACCCAAACACTGTTCCATACCCATAGCTCATGACAACCGTTCCATACCCAAACACTGTTCCATACCCATAGCTCATGACACTGTTCCATACCCATAGCTCATGACCCTGTTCCATACCCATAGCTCATGACCCTGTTCCATCTGCATTATCCAGAGATTGTGAAGCACATCTTCTTTGTCAAAGGTACCATACCTTCAATGATGTGCACCCCACCATCTTGTAAGTCAGTTCCTCCATAGCTCCAAGGATATTCCCTGCTGCGTACAATATTGTCAAACGTTTTATTGACGACAATACAAAGTCTAAAATTGTTGTACTTGGAGGTGAGTGATGAACTGTCCATATGACCTCAGATAGTAGAGTAGATTTACCCATGACGTGACACATAGAGATGAGATCATGTGAATGTTTTTTTGCAGCAAATTGGAAGGAGGAACTTCTCCAGTACATCAGTCCTGACCAGCTTCCCCAGGCCTATGGTGGAACCAGGTGTGAGCCTGATCCCATGTGTACAAACTTTGTAAGCTGAGGGAAGTGTAAAGATAGATATCTACAACTCCTCATTACTGTCCACACAGATCACTGTTGGGGGGGACGTACCACCAGAGTATTACTTGACCAACTTCACTGAGACTAGCAAGGAGGATATGGAGAGTGTGTTAGTGTCCAGAGGGTCTTCCTATGAGAGAGAGTTCACAGTAGAGCTGCCAGGGACTGTCATTAGGTGAGGATGCACAGGTTGAGGGCCTGGGGACGAGACACTCATATGGGCGTGGCTTGTGTCTAGATGGGAGTTCATTACAAACGATCATGACATCAGCTTTGGATGGTACCAGAAGTCTGGAGCCAAGAGGAGAAGATTTCTTCCCCCAACAACAGAGATGTCTGAAGTGGTATGGAGTGGGGTGGTGGGGGCATGACTACCCAATGGTGTCATAACCTCCTTCTGTTAAGGTTCCAATGAAGCGTCGAAACAGTCATATTGTTCCAGAGAGTGGCGTATTGCAGTGCAGTACAGCTGGAATATGTAAGGGATGTTAAGGGATGCACATGATCACAACAAAAGCTGGACACATGCTCAAAATGTTATGCGCACGCATTCACACAAGCACAGATGTATGTCAACATTTGTGTGTAAATATCACACACATCTCTCAATGACCTTCCCCTCACCCACAGATGTGATGAAGTTTGATAACAGCTATAGCTGGACTAGGTCCAAGGAGGTCTTTTATTCCGTCAAACTGCTACCTCCTGACACCGAGCTAAGTGTGCCACAGATGGCAGCTGAGGAAGATGGGACTGGGGCAAATGGGACTGAGGAGGAGGAATTCTATGAGTGTAATGACAACACTGTGCCAGTTGATGGTACCTGATAGGCTTATTTGTGATTTGTGTGTAGCTGTTAAATGGTAGTATTGTGGAAGGAGATTACCCACGCATGTGCTCAATTAGGCGAGGCTATGTTTAACTAGTTAATAAATCTATAAGGATTTAAATTTAGGTAGCTTCGTACCCAGACCCAACTTTTCGCAGCTGCGGATGGATTACATCACCGCTACGCATCCGCAGCCGGGTAGGCTAGCCAAGGAAATAAATGGTTTTTGAAACACATCCGTCATGCAAGCCGACGCAAGATCACGAATGTTCGGCCTGCGTCCCGATACAAGTGCAATGTTTTGCATAAACCTGGCATGTATCTATGTTTTATAACTTGAGCCATCACTAGCTCTCACACCGCACATGGATATAACGGGGGTGCGTGTATTCAAACTACGACCGCGGTTGCGGGGGGCAACAAAGATAACAGTTGGCTTCCGGTGCCCCAGGCAACAACCGGACCCCAACCATTGGGGATCCCAGACTCGCTGGCTTACGCTTGTATCGTATATCTTTGCCGAGGTTTTTGAAGAAAGTTAATGACTAGCCCAGCCTACTTCCTACGTTCAGCCTCACCTTATCTCTCTTAACTGAGACCCGTGATAACAGTGCGGTAGTCTCTGCGTCTCCCCCTCGAGAAGGAAGGAGCGACAACAAATCACGCTCGACCATGGATACTATACTATAGCTGGAAACGGATCACGTCGAACCATTGAGCGCTGTACACATGCTAGCGGAGCCGTTAATTGGGCGTTCGCACCTCGCCCGTGGCTTAGTGCTTGTTTACGAAGTACAGTGCAGAGATACAATTTTTTGGTTTGACCAAAATTGAATGTAAATTATTTTATCCACATGACAACCAAAAACTACGTCGGAAATACGGTTACATCGTAAATATTCCTCTTTGTCTAGCGGCTATAACATGATAAAAAGTCCTTACCCGGCTGATGCCTAGTTACGTTCTAGCTTAAGGTGACGAGAAGCTTTATGGAGCGGGACCCTCGGATCAAACAGTGTTAATTTAGCCCGTTTCCAATCCATTAGTTATAAAATCCATGGCTCGACTGTATTATCTGTGGCTTGACCCAGCGTAAAGCGGGCAGTATTGTATCGACCTGCCATCATGGCCTCTGGTTGCGGCAAACAATACATCACGCTGTTTATAGCTAGCTGGCTTGTGTTGCGCAGCGTAAACGAATGTTTATATCACGTGCTTTTCGTAGAACTAACTATTAATAATTGAGGTTTCAAATACATATGGAACTCATGGTCCGATGTTAGGATTGATGAGGTAAGAGTAGCTCGGTTTCTGACTGCTAGTGCGCTTGTAATTTTGGCCCGAAGGTGTGCTGCTCTCGGTCATTTAACTTGCCAAGCTAAGCGAGAATCAGTGCATTGCTGACACACTTAGTGTTCGTTAGAGGTGTGGCTACGGGAGACGTGCATCGCTAATAGCGAAAAAGAGTGCTAGACATAACCATCAGGTCACTGAATAGACATGCAGTGCTTGCCAATTCATACGGCTTGGGTCACGTGCCTTATGATGCTCCTCCCTCTGTTTACATCGTTCAGGTTGAGTTGGTGCACACGGAGCCCCAAGCGGAATGGATGACCAGTGCGAGTGTATCTGTAACTACATACGAGGCATGGGAGGCTTCTCGCCTGGGTAAGGGACGCTTACGTTTCGCTCACCCCGGTCATATATTTTGCTTTACGCCAGCTCCGGACGCAGAATCATTGCACGGACACAGTATGCTTCACTGAGCGTAAGAGACGAAAGACTCCTGTGCACAGGGTAATCGTTCCTTCGTTAAATACTAGATCCGGGCTTTCAACAGGAGGGAAGCTCTCAGTTGATGCAGTTCGCTCTGATAGTCGTGATATGGGTGATTGTCGCATTGATTCTGTTCGCTTTCAGGTTCGCGAGGCTTCAGGAAAATTAAAGAAAGGACATTGCTTGTGGCTATGTCGTACATGTAGCGCCACAGTTAAAAATATTGTTCTCCCTTCCGTAGACCAAACAGTCTGCGCGGGTCGGACAAGCCGAGGCAATCACAAGTAAGCACCGCGCGTTGTAGCATCTTGGCAACGCAGGTATTTCACGTTCCTTGAATCTATTTCAGGGCAGAGGGCCTCCGCAACCTCCAGGGCTAACCTAAATGACTCGTTTGTGACCTTCGTCGTGATGATTGATTTTAACGTCACAGTGCACTGTCCTTTGAGTACTACACAACTTGAATGCAGCTCGTAATTATTATTCAGTTTTAAAACAGCATGAAATGCAAATCAAATGCTCACTGTAATTCGGAAAATTGGCGTTGAACTGATCCATGTGCATGACATGAACCCTCCTCGTTACAGCATAGATATATAGTAGTCTACAATAATATCTATGGTTACAGTACGATACTTATTGCGTAATGACTATTAACAAATGGGATGTGTAGCGCACGGACAAAAGCGGATGAACACGTGGACGTTCTATATCGTGTGCAATTAAGCATAGTCTCGCGAGCGACAAAAAAAATTGTCTCGGCGTCCCTGCATTCAACAAAGCGAACCCAGTGGCATGGAAACTGTGAATAAAGCTTGTGTGGAGAACGGAGCTGCACCAGAGCTAGCGGACCATACCATAGGGACGGGGAAGTCAAGCCACGGTGCAAAATGTCCGGTCACCCATCGGCCTACTAGTCCCGGTTCAGGTTAGTTCTGAGTGTTTTAAGGGCAGCCGGAGAGTGCCTAGCTCGCGCATGTGGAGAAACGAGTTATATGTTTCTTCCTTGGTAATGGTGCGGGGTTTGCGTTATAGGGGTGAAAGTTTGCGTTACTGGGTGTAGTGCATAGGTGTTCTCCTTGCCGCCATCTTCGCGAAGCTTTGCCATTGATTGCAAATCGGTAATTGGGATCGTTTAGGGACCTAACGCATGTTTTTTCAAGATTTCAATTTTTTATTTTATATCCTGGAAGTCTGAAATGACCTCTAGACATTGCTTCTTACGCATTGAGAATCGGAGTATCTGTCAGGAGCTGTAAGGCTCTGAATTTTTAATTAGCCTTACCATTTCTATTGCTTGTACTGGAAAGTTTATAATGTATGCACTAGGTCCCTTTTCGAGGAAACGATCCATTTGTTATGTATTATATTAAGCATCGAATGGAGCGATTGTCGCGGTCACGTTTGGTCACTTTCATGCTTTGTTCGGGGCCGTAAAACGTCGAATCGACTAACACCATTCATCCATTATGTTCTCGTCCTGCGATGATTTTGATTAGAGATTCTCTCGTTCCATTTCCTCCACCACTCGCCCACTCCCTGCATCCACTTCCCTCCCGTTCCTCTTGCTTGGCTACCTATTTGCCCTTCCCTACCTTGGTACTGTAGACAGTGCAGTATCTACGAACAGCGAGGGAGATGGAGCTAAAGGTGTCAAGGAGCCAAATGCTGCAGGAGATAGGAGTGCAGATGCAGCAAACGAGGCAGCAGTGGAGGGGACTGATACCAGCAAAGAATCAGTCCCTTCGGACGAAGTTGGAGCCTTCAATGTGACCCTGATCCTGCCAGGAGTGCTCGCCCCAGTAGACGCCATGGTGAGTGGAAGGTGCCTCTTTCCCAGCTCAAACTGTGCACGCCCCCACCCTTGACTCCACCCCACCCCCCCCCACTTCAGGTATCATCACGGGATACAGTTCACGACCTCCTCCAGTTTGCCTTGGAGAAGCCAGAGTGCTGCTACCGTACCTGCCTATCCGTGCGACTGGATGGCAAGCAGCTCGATGACTTCCTGGAGCTGGCCAGTGTGGAGAATATGAGAGATGGAGCAAGGATTGAATTGGTGGAAGGTGGGAGGGATTTCGGTGATTTGTTGCTATGGCAATCCCTGTTTTGACACACGTGCAGAGCCATACACGCAGAGGGATGTTCGTGTGCACGTGCAGCGATTGAAGGACCTTCTTTCAGCCAATCCAGTCAGCCAGTCCTTCACCTGTACTGATGGAATGACCCTGTCCTTATTGGCTGCTATCACATTGAAGGAGCCAGAGGGTAGGGAGAGTGATTGTGTGTGTGTGTGTGTGTGTGTGTGTGTGTGTGTGTGTGTGTGTGTGTGTGTGTGTGTGTGTGTGTGTGTGTGTGTGTGTGTGTGTGTGTGTGTGTGTGCGCGCGTGTGTGTGCGCGCGTGTGTGTGCATGCGTGCGTGCGTGCGTGCGTACGTACATGTGTGTGTGTGTGTGTGTGTGTGTGTGTGGTGTGTGTGTGTGTGTGTGTGTGTGCTTATGGTTCGACCTTGTATTTACTAGGGCCCATAGGGGACAATCTCAAGGAGGATAGCTACGTGGAGCCACCAGAGTATGGCTTACCTCATGGAGGGGATTACATACCTCCTTTGACACCATTCCTTCCGTCCGGACTTGATGCTCACTTCAAAGTTGGTTGTCCTCTCACTTTGTGGTCCTGACTATTGAATTACATCTCCATCCTTTTATTCATCTTACATCATGTTTTCCAAATCACTGTCCACCATCACTCTTTCTATCCTCCTTCCCTTCCCTTTCCTCATCTCCTCTCCCTCTCCCTCTCCCTCTCCCTCTCCCTCTCCCTCTCCCTCTCCCTCTCCCTCTCCCTCTCCCTCTCCCTCTCCCTCTCCCTCTCCCTCTACTCTCTCCCTCTCCCTCTCCCTCTCCCTCTCCCTCTCCCTCTCCCTCTCCTCCCTCTCCCTTGCCATTAGGTACCCGAGTGCTTGCAATCTTTGAGCTACAGTGCCTGGAACCCTCCTCCCCCTCCCAGGAAGTTGAAGGGTAATGTGGTGAATAATAATGTTTATCACGTGACACTTGCTCTTTGACCCCAAGGTGACCTCCTGTACATTGATCTGGTCCACTTGAGGGCCAGGAGTTCCACATCACTGCCTGCCCATCTGGCTTCTATATCAACAAAAGCACTGGACCACAGGACTTTAATCCTGAGCCAAAAAAGTCTGCACCGACCTTCAAGCATCTTGTTGGCCTTCTACAGCAGGTAAGTGCTTAGTGTACGTCATTGAATGTTTGTAAATAGCTTTGTTGATTGCAAGAGTTGATTCAGGAATGAAAACACTCTTGAAGATTACTCCCACTTGGGGCAAATTTGTTTTCTTTCTCTCAACTAACTAGATCAGTCCACTGTTCAAAAAGAACTTCATTCAGCGGCAGAAGTTTGGGTGAGTTTAGTGCATCAAAGTTTTGGGACCTAGGGCCTTGTTCAAAGCTCTGCTTGTCCTTCAGAGAGAAGAGGCACCCCTTTGAAGTGCTGCCTGTTCCCTATCCTGGTACGTAGTAGCAGTACTGTACCTTTGTACCTTTATCTCTAACCCATACCACTCACCTCCCCATCCATCTCCTCACCACCCCCATCATCAGTGGTTCCATGGCTCTCCCCTCAGCTGGAACACAGACCTGTGGCAGTGAGGATTGACGACAGCCGAACCCTTAAGGCTGCCCCAGACGAGCTTCTTGTGGGACAGGTAACCTGCTTATCCTGCCTGTGCAGCGTGTGTGATGAATGCCCCTCCCCCTATGGTGCCAGCTGCGAGATTGGAATGAGGAATTCCAGGTGGCCAGGGAGTTGCCTGTGACAACAGCCTCACTGAAGATGTACAGGGATAGAACGGTCTTCAAGGTTGTGTGTGTGTGGGGGGGGGGGATGTTCTGGGGAGGAGGGACAGGAGGATAACCCCGCCCTCCCCGTTGTTGCATAGATCCACTCGGACTATGTGGCAGCTGCAACAAGAGGTGCCATGGCCGTGGTGGATGGTTACATACCTCCTCTGAACCCTGCTGATGAGGACAAGTGCGTGTTTGAAGTATAAGATATGCACATAATGTACACACACATACATACATGCATACATACATGCATACATACATGTGAACCCATGCAGGTTCAGAATGTACCTGTGGAATAACATCTTCTTCAGTCTGGCATTTGACGGTCGCGACCACTTCAAACAGTTTGGAGGGGATGAAGCTGCTCATGCAGCTGCTGTGCGTTATGGTTGGGAGTTGTGGGGGATGGTTTGGAGAGGTCATTACTTAATCATTTGAGGACATAACTGGAAGCATCTTTAGAATATGCCACAGTCTGCATCAGTTCTGGGTAACCTTTCCCCCCCCCCCCCCCCCCCCCCCCCCCCCCCCCCCCCCCCCGAAACCCCTCCTCCCCTGACTGAATTCATTGAAGTGGTGTCAACACTGTGCCATTGTGTGGCCAGCAAAGTTGTGTCGCACCCTGACCTCTGTCTCTGTCATGTACTCCATTATCTCATCACTGTCTCAGAGAGCTGACCTGAATGGAGTGGCCATGTTGGAGCGAATGGAGGAGCGAGACCTGCACACTCTTGGCACGGTCATAGTGGACTACAGAGGGTATCGTATTGTGGCCCAGTCCATCATTCCAGGTACCTTGCCTCTGTGTGTCCACCCTTTGTATATCACAGCATATCACTGCATATCTCTGCGTATCTATGTTATCTCTGTATATCTTTGCATATCTGTTACCTTGTATATCTTTGCATATCTGTTATCTTGTATATCTTTGCATATCTATGTCTCTGCATATCCATGTAGGACATATTCATGTAATCATGCAGTTGTTCAATAGGACGCTCTCTTTTGTTCAGGTATTCTTCAGAGGGAGCAGGAGTCGTCGGCTGTCTATGGCTCTATTGATGCCGGGAAGACCATCACTACTAACAAGAAGTTTGAAGAGATGGTGGGTGTAGCCAGAGGGTTAGGAGTACAATGGGAGTTAGGTGATCACACACATGCACACACACACACACACACACTTGCACACACACATGCACACACACACACACACACACACACACACACACACACACTATATCCATACAGCTGAAAAAGATTTCTGCTGAGCTCCACATTAGAGAACACAGGTAAGGGATGATGTACGAGTGACAGTAGTGATGGTGTGGGGCCAAGATGTGGCCTATTGAAGGAGTAGAAAGTGACAAACGTGATGGTGTGTCCACAGACTCATCACAGAGAAGGATGAAGAGGTTGTACTTCCCTCCTCCCTAGAAGTGAAGGTCAGTGCAGCCTGTGTTACCATTTCTGTTCTACATAATGCCTACCTTGTATGCAGGGTATCATTGGTACTGATGGGCGCCACTATGCGTTGGACCTGTTCAGACTTCTTCCACCTGACCCTAATTACATGGGAGGTAGGGGTGTGGGGGCATAGAGGGGTGTGGGGGAGATAGGGCATAGAGGAGTGTGGGGGGAGGTAGGGCATAGAGGAGTGTGGGGGGAGGTAGGGCATAGAGGAGTGTGGGGGAGGTAGGGTTATAGAGGAGAGTGGGGGGAGGTAGGGCATGGAAGAGTGTGGGGGGAGATAGGGCATGGAGGAGTGAGGAGATAGGGCATAGAGGAGTGTGGGGGGAGGTAGGCATGGAGGGGTGTGGGGGAGGTAGGGCATGGAGGGGTGTGGGGGGGAGATAGGGCAATAAGGAGTGGGGGGGGAAGGTAGGGCATAGAGGAGTGAGGAGGTAGGGCATGGAGGGGTGTGGGGGAGGTAGGGCATGGAGGGGGTTGTGGGGGGAGATAGGGCATAGAGGAGTGGGGGGGAGGTAGGGCATAGAGAGTGAGGAGGTAGGGCACTGGAGGGTTGTGGGGGGGAGGTAGGGGCATGGAGGGGTGGTGGGGGGAGATAGGGCATAGAGGAGGTGTGGGGGGAGGTAGGGCATGGATGGGTGTGGGGGGTAGATATGGCATAGAGAGTGTGGGGGGAGATAGGCATAGAGGAGTGTGGGGGAGGTAGGGCATAGAGGAGTGTGGTGGAGGTAGGGCATGGAGGGTGTGTGGGGAGGTAGGGCATGGAGGGATGTGGGGGGAGAAGGGGTATGGAGTGGTGGTGTGGGGAGGGAGAGGGCATGGAGGGGTGTGGGAGAGGGAGAGGGCATGGAGGGGTGTGGAGAGGGCATGGAGGGGTGTGGAGAGGGCGTGGAGGGGTGTGGAGAGGGCATGGAGGGGTGTGGAGAGGGCATGGAGCCATTTGCAAAGCTGCTTGTCCCTCTCCAGTTCTGGCTAGTGAAACTTCTGATGGTAGCGACCCAGAGTACGGCATAAGCTGTCTATATTTCGTCCAGAACTGATTGAAACCTTTGTGAGTAAGCATTGTGTTGCCACTCTTCTCCCTCATCCCCTCTCTTCTCCATTCCCTCCCTTCTCCATTCCCTCCCTCCTACCCTCCATTCCCTCATCCCCTCTCCATTCCCATCCCTCCCCTCTCCATTCCCCCTTCCTCCTCCCCATAAAGCTATCGCTACATGATGTTCCTCCAGCTGGCCAAAGAGAAGACCAGCAAACTAAAGGTTGTGCAAGACATGCAGAAGGTAAGGCTTTGATGCCAACATGGCTGCCAATATCCCCACATTCTGCATCACAGGAGCAGGAACAGAAGGCACGAGAGGAGGAACAGAAAACACGAGAAGAG
Organism: Ephydatia muelleri; assembly: GCA_013339895.1. NCBI lineage: Eukaryota > Metazoa > Porifera > Demospongiae > Spongillida > Spongillidae > Ephydatia > Ephydatia muelleri. The sequence continues at coordinate 8,030,160 of JABACO010000015.1, forward strand.
GAGGGACAAAAGGAGGTTACCAAAGACCAGACCACATCCACCAATGCAGAGGCCATGCCCCATGCCAAAAAGGATATCACCACGGTAGCAGAGGCAAAGCCGGGTGTCCCTCGAACGCCGCTCCCAAAGTTGGCTACAGGGGTGTCCAATTTGGCAGCCTTGTCTGCTTTAAACAGGTCCGGAGTCCTCCAACCTCCTCATCCTGTGTGAGGAAGATGGGGCAGCAGCTGAGTCTCTAGCCCAAGCTGTGCAGGAGCAGCTGATGGTGGAGGGAGGCCTGGGGAAGGATGTCGATGCTTCGCTCCCTGCTGGGGAAGGAGTGTTTGAATGGAGATGAGAAGACCACTCCCCCTGAGCTCAAGTGTAAGCTGTGTAGATGCCAGTAGCGTGTGTTGTGCTTACTGTTTGAAATGCCACATGATCTGTCATGTGGTCTTCCATCAGTGTCATGTGGTCTTTCATCAGTGTCATGTGGTCTTCCATCAGTGTCATGTGGTCTTCCATCAGTCATGTGGTCTTTCTTCATCAGTGTCATGTGGTCTTCCATCAATGTCATGTGGTCTTTTCATCAGTGTCATGTAGTCTTTCATCAGTGTCATGTGGTCTTCCATCAGTGTCATGTGGTCTTCCATCAGTGTCATGTGGTCTTCCATCAGTGTCATGTGGTCTTCCATCAGTGTCATGTGGTCTTCCATCAGTGTCATGTGGTCTTCCATAACTGGTTTGTATCATCTCGTTATTCACCTACACTGTTCTGTTTGTATCCCCTTGTGTCATGTGATCTCTTCGTGTGCTACTACTGTGTCCACTGTGCCTCCAGCCCACCCAGAGGTTATGGCAGCCCTCTATGAAGCCGCACAGGAGGCGGGGTCATCTGTCTCTGAGGACTTTGATATCAGGTTCAACGTGGACATCCTTTCTCCTGGTGTAAGGCATGGGGACTCGCCAGAGGTACTGGAAAAGGACCGCAAGTTGGTGACAGACTGTGCTGCTTTCCTGGTGGGTGTGGTTATTCCACGGATGGTCAGGGATTGTGTACAGCTGGTGGCCACACCAGTGGATGGAGACACGTTGAAGCAGGTGCTCCATGAGAGGTAGGTGTGGGGACCAGAGGGATGAGTGTTGAATTATCCTTTGCTTCTCTGTAGGGGCATCAACATGAGGTATCTGGCAAGGTGGCAGAGGTAGCATCATCTAGAGATGACCTGGACCATATTGTGGTGTGTGTGTGTGTGTTGTGTGTGTGTGTGGTGTGTGTGTGTGTGTGTGTGTGTGTGTGTGTGTGTGTGTGAGTAAAGTATGAGATGTTTATAGTCTAATTTTACACATACACATGCTCTGTACGCCACACAACACACACACATGCATATTGTGACTACAGCGCCTCTGTGTGATGGAGATGGTAGTGAGGGTGGCCAGACGACGCTACAACCAGATGCTTCAGGAAACCACACCCACCAAGCTTTCGGCTGCCATATTGCACTTCCTGAACTGCCTGTTTGGAGAAGTGGACGAGCCGAAGGAGCACCAGGGAACAGAGGAGGTACTTTGGAGGGAGCGGGTGTGCAGAATTACGTACACATGCACCCACACATCCACACAACACACACTTGTGCACTCACACATGACCTATGCACCCACACATCACACAACACACACTTGTGCACTCACACATGACCTATGCACCCACACGTCACACACACACTTGTGCACTCACACATGACCTATGCACCCACGCATCCACATAACACACACTTGTGCACTCACACATGACCTATGCACCCACACACCACTAGACCGGGACAAAGAAGAAATCAAAGAAAAGAAAAGGGCAAAGATCTGCCCAAGGTGACTTTTCGATGATGGATGTGTTTGTGATGATGGATGATGGGATGATGATGGGGTGATGATGATGGATGTGTGTGATGACTGATGGGATGATGTGTGGATGTTGTGTGATGATGATGGGATGATGTGTGGATGTGTGTGATGATGGGATGATGTGTGGATGTGTGTGCTGATGAGGGATGATGTGTGGATGTGGGCATGTGAGTATACTCACTTGTTCCATGCAGACTGGTTGGAGGTCTATCTGAAGCTCTCCACACAATCTCTGTGGTCCTCCATTGTGGACGAGATCGCTTGGCACTACAGATACAAGCTGGCTTAGTGAGTCACCCCCTGTCTGGTCATGTGATCATCACATGACTAGCCAACACCCACCAGCCCAAACTTGTCAGCAGTTTTGCAAAGCTCTACACATAAGCAGAACATCACTAATCTACGGCGGCAGTTCTGCAAGAAGACAGGTGGGGTGATGGAACTGGGGAGGAGGAGATCACATGGGGTTTGGATTGGCAATGGCTTGTAACTTTGATTTTTGCAATCTCCACACCCGCCCCATCAACCCCCTCCCCATCCACCCCCACCCTCCCTCCCATCCACCCACACCCTCCCCTCCCATCCCCACACCCTCCCCCTCCCATCCACCCACAACCCTCCCCCCTCCCCCATCCATCCGCCCACCCTTCCCCTGCCCATCCACCCACACACCCTCCCCTCCCCAGCCACCCACAAACCCTCCCCCTCCCCATCCCCCCACCCCCCCCTCCCCATCCACCCACACCCTCCCCCTCCCCATCCACCCACACCCTCCCCCTCCCCATCCACCCACACCCTCCCCCTCCCCATCCACCCACACCCTCCCCCTCCCCATCCACCCACACCCTCCCCCTCCCATCCCCCCACACCCTCCCCCTCCCCATCCCCCCACCCTCCCCTCCCCCTCCACCCCACCCTCCCCCTCCCCATCCACCCACACCGCTCCCCATCACCCCACCCTCCCCATCCCCACACCCTCCCCCTCCCCATCCCCCACACCCCCCCCCCCCATCACCCCACCCCCCCCCTCCCCACCCACCAACACCCTCCCCCTCCCATCCAACCCACACCCCCCCTCGCCACCCACACCCTCCCCCTCCCATCCACCCACACCCTCCCCATCACCCACACCCCATCCACACCCTCCCCATCACCCACCCTCCCCATCCACCCACACCCTCCCCAATCCACCCAACACTCTTCTTCACACCCACAGGACCAACTATTTCTTAGGGAGTACGATTTGTTCACTAAGCAACCATTCACTGAAGATGATGTCATCAGCATGTTCCCTGTTGTCAAGCATACCAACTTCAGAGTAAGGGACATTTTCTCATAGTCACCTGCCCCTCCTGCCACACACCTATCATATGACTGCCCCTCCTGCCACACACCTATCATCTGACTGCCCCTCCTGCCACACACCTATCATCTGACTGTCCCTCCTGCCACACACCTATCATCTGACTGTCCCTCCTGCCACACACCTATCATCTGACTGTTCCTCCTGCCACACATCTATCATCTGACTGCCCCTCCTGCCACACACACACCTATCATCTGACTGCCCCTCCTGCCACACACCTATCATCTGACTGTCCCTCCTGCCACACACCTATCATCTGACTGTCCCTCCTGCCACACACCTATCATCTAGGAAGAGTAGGTTGGTTCCTCCTGCCACACATCTATCATCTGACTGCCCCTCCTGCCACACACACCTATCATCTGACTGCCCCTCCTGCCACACACCTATCATCTGACTGCCCCTCCTGCCACACACACACACCTATCATCTGACTGCCCCTCCTGCCACACCTATCATCTGACTGCCCCTCCTGCCACACACACACCTATCATCTGACTGCCCTCCTGCCACACACTATCATCTGACTGTTCCTCCTGCCACACACCTATCATCTGACTGCCCTCCTGCCACACACCTATATCTGACTGCCCCTCCTGCCACACCATCATCTGACTGCCCCTCCTGCCACACACCTATCATCTGACTGTCCTCCTGCCACACACCTATCATCTGACTGCCCCTCCTGCCACACACCTATCATCTGACTGCCCCTCCTGCCACACACCTATCATCTGACTGCCCTCCTGCCACACACCTATCATCTGACTGCCCCTCCTGCCACACACCTATCATCTGACTGCCCCTCCTGCCACACACCTATCATCTGACTGCCCTCCTGCCACACACCTATCATCTGACTGCCCCTCCTACCACTTTATCACACACCATTCAGCCTACAGAGGGTGTGGCTTTGTGGAGTTGGGACAGGTTAAGCTACGCAGTGGTATGTAGACTGTGTGTGTGTGTGTGTGTGTGTGTGTGTGTGTGTGTGTGTGTGTGTGGTGTGTGTGTGTGGTGTGTGTGTGTGCTGGGCTGGTAACTCAATGGTGGTGATGGTTGTATTTCAGGTCAGGTGCGGCTTGCCCACGACTTACTGCTGGAAGCTTTGCAGCTGTTCATCAGGATATATGGGCCTATGCACCTGGACATAGCTAACTGCTACAGGTACAACTTCACCACGAACACACACACACACACACACACACACACACCACACACACACCACACACACACACACACAACATCCTGGTCTAATTCCAACTGCCATTCCAATCACCACCACTGCATCTACATCTATTACACACCACTCTTCACCGCCACCACTATCACCTCCATCACTGTCACCATCACCTTGCCACTGGCAGGTCCATGGCCAGGTCTGTTACATTCTTGGAGACACCCCCTTGGCTCTTGGCTACCAGCACAAGGCCCCCTGATCATGGAGAGGGTGATGGGTGTGGACCATTCCAGCACCGTGGCTGCCTACATCAACCTGGCCCTCTATTGCCATGACGCCAAGCAAACGGGCGTGGCCCTGAGGCTCCTCTATCGTGCCCGTTACCTCCTGGTCCTCATGTACGGGGATGGGCACCCGGAGCTGGCCAGCCTGCGATACCAATCTGGCCCTCATACCTGCACAGCCTTGGGGATCACCTGACCTCCGTGAGGTACCTCAAGAGTGCTCTAGGGGTCCACGAAAGGTGTGTGCTGGGGACAGGGCAGGACTTTCTGGACATGTGTGATTTTCATGCATCTGTCCTGTTGTTTGCAGATACAGTGGAAGGATTCCTACAGACTGCAATAGGGTCCAGTTGCCAATGTAGTGTAGAAAGGAGGGGGGAGGGGGGGGTCCTTAAAGGCGAGGGTGTTATGAAAGGGGGCATTGTGTAGTCAGTAGGTGTGGATTAATATTTTTTTTGTCCACATCGACGTCTGCTTGTCTGCAGGCATCATCTTGTTGCTCGTGCCCAGTCCTTCATTGGAGACTTCAGAGCTGCCCTGCAACACGAGAAGGCCGCACACATCATTTACAGTTCTAAAGTGAGGGGAGAGAGAACAGCTGTGTTTTGTGGTGTGTGTGTGTGTGTGTGTGTGTGTGTGTGTGTGGTGTGTGTGTGTGTGTGTGTGTGCTTGATGGTACTTTGGGTGTGCAGCTTGGGCCTGACCACGAGAAGACGAAGGAAAGTTCTGAGTGTTTGAAGCAGCTGACAGAGAGAGCTGTGACCGTGCAGAAGACAGTGAGCTGAAAGTTGATCTTTAAAAGTTACATCTTTTTATCCAGAACATCTCTGTTCTTCTCACTTTGCTCTGCACAGATTAATGAGATGACTGCTAAGGGGAAAAGCAGCAGTCGTGCATTGGTGTGTGTACATTGGTGTGTGTCTGCATGTGATGGTGATGATCTTCATCTCTATAAAAAAAAAGGGTGACCTCCCAGGATCATGGAAGGATGTGGCCACTATGCTTAACGGACTTGAGGGAACACGTTATGTTGCTAGGGACAAAGGTCAGTTTTTGTGGGTGTGGGTATGACATTGAGACATGTCTGCCCATCACAGTGGAGTCCGCATGGAAGAGAGCCAAGGAAGGAAAGGTGACTGGGTGTTACTGTTGGGTGTGGCCACACTTAATGCAGTCCATCTCTCTTGCATAGCAGCCGAGTGTCCCGTCTTCTGCTCAACCTTAGTCCATGCCCGTGGTCCCACCCCCTTCCCCCCCCCCCCCCCCCCCCCCCCCCCAAAGGGCATCTTGTGTGTTTGTATTGGACCACACCTGTTGTGTGAATCAGTTATACGTATTTGTATTATTGTGACAGGTTGTCACGGCGAGGTGTGTAGAATGAAGTTTTGGTGCTGATTTGATTGTTATGAAGTGGCCTATATTCTTTCATTGAATGGTGGGTGACCTCAACTCTTGGAAGTGTTCTGTTAGTAGGTGAAATTATTTAAATTATTTAATGGAATAGAATTTGATTAAGACTGCTCAAAATTATAATCTGGAGAGGTCTGTTGGTCATCAGAGAACCCAGATGGTAGACGCTACACTTCAGGTTCAAGGTGACTGTTGGTCTTCAGAGAACCAGATGGTAGACACTACAAACACTACACACACTTTGGGTTCAAGGTGGCAAAAAGGAGGAATCCAGTGTGACCACGTATGGCCTTGCAGGGTTGTGCACAGCGCAACTTGAGTTCATGCCAGATGGGCTTCTCTAGTCTCCCCTTGTGGTAGGGCCTGGTGTGTGTACCTTGTTCCCCTCTCTTCCTCTTGCCTGGTCTGCTTGCCTGGTCACCCTTTGAAAAAAGATCAATTCAGCTGACAAGGCATCAAAATGGTAGGTGGACCAGGTCATTCCATGTCAATTCAACCAATGATTTGAGTCATGTTCTCAGATTTGCTTACAACTCCCATTTGTTTGTCTTGAAGGACTATGCACTTTCACAAAGTATTGTACACTACAAAATATGGCCCTCTGAATATTTGTGTGACCTTTGTGAGTTTGTTAAGCTATTGTGTGGTTCTGTTAAGGGGGCAGCGTACATATATACTGTTTTACTGTTTTATGTATAAAGGTACAGCTCATTGCTATGACAAAAGTTAATTATGGGATTGAAAGGGTTAAATGTAATATTCATTTTATGTGTTGATTTGGCCTCTGTGCAAAAGGGCCATCATGTACTTTACTGGAAGTACTGTACATAGTGAGTGTAATGATGGATGGGACATCTTAATGCTTTGGAACCAAACCACAAAGTTTGTTTAGGTTGAAGTGGATAGGTTGCTGCAATGTTCACTTCAACCTAAACAAACTTTGTGGTTTGGTTCAAAATCATTGGTTGAATTGACATGGAATGACCCTTACCTAAA
>JABACO010000015.1:8047648-8145810 GCA_013339895.1 Ephydatia muelleri
TTCTCCCCCTTCCCTCTCCTTCTCCCTCCTTCCCCCTCCCTTCCCCTCCCTTCTCCCTCCTTCCCCTCCCTTCCCCTCCTTCTCCCTTCCCTCTCTCCCTCCCTCCTCCCTTCCCTCTCTCCCTCCCTCCTCCCTTCCCTCTCTCCCTCCCTCCTCCCTTCCCTCTCTCCCTCCCTCCTCCCTTCCCTCTCTCCCTCCCTCCTCCCTTCCCTCTCCTCCCTCCCTCCTCCCTTCCCTCTCTCCCTCCCTCCTCCCTTCCCTCTCTCCCTCCCTCCTCCCTTCCCTCTCTCCCTCCCTCTCCCTTCCCTCTCTCCCTCCCTCCCTTCCCCCCCTCTCCCTCCCTCCTCTCTCATATGTCCTCCATTGTGTACAGACGGTGTGCCTATCTTCAGTACGGTTCATAGCCCACCTTGTGAACCAACATGTGTTGCACGAGCTTCTGGCACTGGAGCTGATGACTCTTCTTCTGGAGAGCCCAACAGACGATAGTGTTGAGGTTGCAGTGGGCTTCCTCAAGGAGTGTGGGCAAAAGCTTACGGAACTCTCACCCAGAGGAACACATGGTAAGGAAATGAACATGCCCGGTGGACTGAAATGAGTGTGTGTGTGTGTTTGTGTGTGTGTGTGTGTGTTTGTGTGTGTGTGTGTGTGTGTGTGTGTGTGTGTGTGTGTGTGTGTGTGTGTGTGTGTGTGTGTGTGTGTGTAGGTAGGGAGGTAGGTGAGAGGGAGGAGGTAAGGGGTTGGAAGGGGGAGGGGTAAGGGAATATGTGGAAACATTAAATGTGATTAAAACATTGATTCCCAATCAAATTAGGAGTGTTTGAAAGCCTTCGAGGTATTCTTCACCAAGGACTGATTGACAAACGAGTGCAGTACATGATCGAAGTGATGTTTGCTGTACGTAAGGATGGCTTTAAGGACCATCCTGCAGTGATCCCTGAGCTAGACCTTGTGGAGGAGGATGACCAGATCACACACCTGCTCTCCATTGAAGACGAGTATGACGGAGAGGATGCGCTGAGTGAGTGTGATGTGGGATGATGTGGGAGGGTGTGAGTGTGATGTGGGAGGGTGTGAGTGTGATGTGGGAGGGTGTGAGTGTGATGTGGGAGGGTATGAGTGTGATGTGGGAGGGTGTGATGTGGGGCATATGGATACAGGTGTGATGTGTTTTATTTCTCCAGATGTCTTCCGTTATGACAACGAGTTCCTTGAAAATGAGGAGAGATATAAAGCTATAAAAGAAGGTACGTATCGTGTGATGTTAAGGATAGTGGGTGTGGTTGGTAGGTGTGGCTATTGGACGAATAGACACCAGCTATGGTATCTTCTGTAGAGCTGTTGGAAAATAATGTTTAAAGTCGTAGTTGATGTGCCATTTCTGTAGTGTGTTGCATGGGAGCTTCAAATTGCATACAGCATTTCCATTCCTCGTCGCTTAATGAAACTGCAATGGGCAATGATCCACTTCTTTTCGAATATACCAAGCACCCTGCCATAAGCAGTGAAGTGGCAAGCAAGCAGTGATGGTTCATAGTGTGAAGGAAGCAGTGAAGTGGCAGGCAAGCAGTGATGGTTCATAGGTACATGATCGGTTTGATTTTGATCAAGTTAGCTGCTGGAGTTGTACTGCCGATTCTGACAGTGAGGTCCCATAGCAGTTGCAGTGGTCCCTTGATAGTTAACCCCTAAGTGCTCTGTACCTTCCGAAATACAAGGGCAAAAATGGGGGTTGAGGGAGGCATAAGAAATCTCTAACAACACCCATCCTCTAAAAACATTTGGATTGGGGGCGAAAAGCCAGCACTATAAAATCAAACATTAAATCTTATTTCAGTCACTGTTTGATGAAAGCGAGATGACTTTGTTATCAGCTAAATAAGATAAATGTTGTTGCATGAATCGCTTTTGGAGTGCATTGAATCTCTTGCAATGGACGTGCCCGTAAGAAACATGGGCATCAACACTGGACGTGCCCGTAAGAAACATGGGCATCAACACTGGATGTGCCCGTAAGAAACATGGGCATCAACACTGGACGTGCCCGTAAGAAACATGGGCATCAACACTGGACGTGCCCGTAAGAAACATGGGCATCAACACTGGACGTGCCCGTAAGAAACATGGGCATCAACACTGGACGTGCCCGTAAGAAACATGGGCATCAACACTGGACGTGCCCGTAAGAAACATGGGCATCAACACGGCATCAACAGTTGACAGTTCTCAGTCCCGATCACTCGATTGCAAAAGGCAAGGGTTTGTTTGGAAGCTCTTAAATTGCAAAAAGCTCAGTTGCCAGTGGCGTATTAGCAGCAAGCACCAGTCACAAGTTCTGTTGCTTTGCAAAGATACCCTATCCAATTCAAACATAGCAAAATCCGCAACTTTGAATTACTATTAATGCATGAGCTAAAATGATTCTGAAGCACACAACATGGGATCTGTTAAATATGTGAATTTGAAAGAAATCTGAAGGGGTAGTGGCGAATGTTGTGCTGGTTCAATATGGAATAGCTCTGGTCCAAACCTCCCCTGGTCCATGGTCCAACATCCCCTGATCCCCTGGTCCAAGATCCCTTAGTCCCTGATCCAACATCTCCTGGTGCCCTGGTCCAACATTCCCTGGATCATCTTGATAGGCTACATCTTTCTGATGCGAAGGCATAGGTTTCAGAACCAGTGGGGAGGGGGAGGGGTGTGGTGAGGGAGAGGGGTGTGGGGAGGGGGAGGGAGAGGGAGGGGTTTCTACTCACAATGCTGCGGTGTTGGAATATTCAAAATTTGTGATCACTGCATAGGGAGGAAAAGGGTGGGGGGCCCAGGCTCCATTGCTACAGCTCTTGTGGCTGAGTTGGTAGGTTGATGGAAGGAGAAGTATCCACTACAAGCATATGTCCTTTAAGACTTGATCGGATCACCTTCCACATGCTTCCACTTAGTCTGGGTACTAAACCTCTTCAAAAACTGGTGTCATGTCATTGAAAGATCTCAGGACCTGTGCAGAATGTGGTCATGCATTTGGTTCAGTTTGTCACATTGATTTGCATACCATTTGTTTGCCGTTAACCTGCTGTGGCAAAACTGCTTTTCTCTAATGTGTTACCATCCATATCTTCGGATGCATCGTCATCCTACAACTGCACCTAAATTTAGACCTAATTTCCAAAGAACAGATGGCTGTCACATTGTCTAGAATCGACGGCCCGCTGTTGAGCAGGTGGGTTTGGCTGACCTTTGCATTGCAGTGGGATCACAAAGTTTCCAGTATTGTGTATAACATGCAGCAAATGTATTTCGGCAGCCTTCTTCAATACTGCTCTTCCTTTCCAAGACTAGTAGGTCACATATGCCTTCTCAAATGTGACCATCATATACCTTCTCACATATGACCATCATACCTTCTCCATCAGATACCTTCTCAAATGTGACCATCATACCTTCTCCATCATATACCTTCTCAAATATGACCATCATACCTTCTCCATCAAATACCTTCTCAAATGTGACCATCATACCTTCTCCATCATATACCTTCTCAAATATGACCTTCTCAAATATGACCATCATATACCTTCTCAAATGTGACCATCATACCTTCTCCATCATATACCTTCTCAAATATGACCATCATACCTTCTCCATCATATACCTTCTCCATCATATACCTTCTCAAATATGACCTTCTCAAATATACCTTCTCAAATGTGACCATCATACCTTCTCCATCATATACCTTCTCAAATATGACCTTCTCAAATATACCTTCTCAAATGTGACCATCATACCTTCTCCATCATATACCTTCTCAAATATGACCATCATACCTTCTTCATCAGATACCTTCTCAAATGTGACCATCATATCTTCTCCATCATATACCTTCTCAAATATGACCATCATACCTTCTCCATCATATACCTTCTCAAATGTGACCATCATACCTTCTCCATCATATACCTTCTCAAATATGACCATCATACCTTCTTCATCAGATACCTTCTCAAATATGACCATCATACCTTCTCCATCATATACCTTCTCAAATGTGACCATCATACCTTCTCCATCATATACCTTCTCAAATATGACCTTCTCAAATATACCTTCTCAAATGTGACCATCATACCTTCTCCATCATATACCTTCTCAAATATGACCTTCTCAAGTATACCTTCTCAAATGTGACCATCATACCTTCTCCATCATATACCTTCTCAAATATGACCATCATACCTTCTTCATCAGATACCTTCTCAAATGTGACCATCATACCTTCTCCATCATATACCTTCTCAAATATGACCATCATACCTTCTCCATCATATACCTTCTCAAATGTGACCATCATACCTTCTCCATCATATACCTTCTCAAATATGACCATCATACCTTCTTCATCAGATACCTTCTCAAATATGACCATCATACCTTCTCCATCATATACCTTCTCAAATGTGACCATCATACCTTCTCCATCATATACCTTCTCAAATATGACCATCATACCTTCTCCATCATATACCTTCTCAAATGTGACCATCATACCTTAAACAACGTGATGAACATCAGTGTCATGCCTTATGGGGGTGTGGTTAGTGTGATTTAGAGTGTGTGGTTCTATTTACAGAGATTCTTGGTGGCGGAGGTAGCTCATCGGAGTCAGGAGAGGAGGGGGAGGAGGAAGATGGGGAGGAGGAGGGTGAAGAAGGGGGAGGAGGTGAGTAATCTTGGAAGGAATGGTGTTATTATCTGAGCCTGTGTTTATTGCACGCAGAGGCTGCAGGTCTTGCTGCCATGCAGATCCAAGACGAGACACACACTAACCTGTTGGCACTGAGAAGAACCATCTACCTTACCATTATGTCTAGGTTTGTGTGTGGATGGGGGTGTTTGGGTGTTCTTTGTGGATGTGGGTGTTTGGGGGTGTTCTTTGTGGATGTGGGTGTTTGGGGGTGTTCTTTGTGGATGTGGGTGTTTGGGGGTGTTCTTTGTGGATGTGGGTGTTTGGGGGTGTTCTTTGTGGGTGTGTGGGGGTGCAACATGCCTTCTCTCACTCTCTGGCATCTTGATTCCTAGCTTGGACTTTGAAGAGTGTGCACACAAGGTGTTGAAGATGGAGCTTAAACCAGGACAAGAGGTGTGTGGCTGTTGAGGCCATCTACCTCATGCACGCATGTGCCTTTGACCTTCCACCCCTCTCTGGTCCCACCCCTCTCTGGTCCCACCCCTTTCTGGTCCCACCCCTCTCTGGTTCCACCCCTTTCTGGTCCCACCCCTCTCTGGTCCCACCCCTTACACCCTCTCTTCCCCCACACCTCCTCTTCCCTGCTCAGACGGAAGTGGCTCACATGCTGATAGAGTGTTGCAGTCAAGAGCGCTCTTACCAGAAGTTCTATGGTCTACTGGCACAGGTATGTGGTGTGGTGGTAGAGTGGTGTAGTGTGGTGTGTTGGTGGTGTGGTGGGGTGTGGTGTGTTGTGGTGTGAGGGTCACTGTCTCACCAAGTAGTCCTTTCCCACAGAGGTTTTGTCTGCTCAACCAGATGTGGGTGGAGTGTTTCGACAAAGCCTTTCAAGAACAGGTGCGTGTTATTTATGATGTTGCTATGGGAGTGTTGTGATGGTGCTATGGGAGTGTTGTGATGGTGCTATGGGAGTGTTGTGATGGTGCTACGGGAGTGTTGTGATGGTGCTACGGGAGTGTTGTGATGGTGCTACAGGAGTGTTGTGATGGTGCTATGGGAGTGTTGTGATGGTGCTACGGGAGTGTTGTGATGGTGCTACGGGAGTGTTGTGATGGTGCTACGGGAGTGTTGTGATGGTGCTACGGGAGTGTTGTGATGGTGCTACGAGAGTGTTGTGATGGTGCTATGGGAGTGTTGTGATGGTGCTACGGGAGTGTTGTGATGGTGCTACGGGAGTGTTGTGATGGTGCTATGGGAGTGTTGTGATGGTGCTACGGGAGTGTTGTGATGGTGCTACGGAGTGTTGTGATGGTGCTACGGGAGTGTTGTGATGGTGCTACGGGAGTGTTGTGATGGTGCTACGGGAGTGTTGTGATGGTGCTATGGGAGTGTTGTGATGGTGCTAACGGGAGTGTTGTGATGGTGCTACGGGAGTGTTGTGATGGTGCTACGGGAGTGTTGTGATGGTGCTATGGGAGTGTTGTGATGGTGCTACGGGAGTGTTGTGATGGTGCTACGGGAGTGTTGTGATGGTGCTATGGGAGTGTTGTGATGGTGCTACGGGAGTGTTGTGATGGTGCTACGGGAGTGTTGTGATGGTGCTACGGGAGTGTTGTGATGGTGCTACGGGAGTGTTGTGATGGTGCTACGGGAGTGTTGTGATGGTGCTATGGGAGTGTTGTGATGGTGCTATGGGAGTGTTGTGATGGTGCTACGGGAGTGTTGTGATGGTGCTACGGGAGTGTTGTGATGGTGTCTACGGGAGTGTTGTGATGGTGCTACGGGAGTGTTGTGATGGTGCTACGGGAGTGTTGTGATGGTGCTACGGGAGTGTTGTGATGGTGCTACGGGAGTGTTGTGATGGTGCTATGGGAGTGTTGTGATGGTGCTACGGGAGTGTTGTGATGGTGCTACGGGAGTGTTGTGATGGTGCTACGGGAGTGTTGTGATGGTGCTACGGGAGTGTTGTGATGGTGCTACGGGAGTGTTGTGATGGTGCTATGGGAGTGTTGTGATGGTGCTATGGGAGTGTTGTGATGGTGCTACGGGAGTGTTGTGATGGTGCTACGGGAGTGTTGTGATGGTGCTACGGGAGTGTTGTGATGGTGCTACGGGAGTGTTGTGATGGTGCTACGAATACAGTATACCACAGTGCACCGTCTGGAGACCAACAAGCTTCGGAATGTAGCCAAGTTTTTTGGTCAGCTGTTCTACGCAGATGCCTTGCCATGGACAAGCATGTCTTGTGTCCACTTGAATGAAGAGGAGACAAATTCATCCAGGCAAGTGTGGAGGAGGGGTTGTGGCGGGGGAGGGAAGGAGTACCATTATGGTGATTTGTCTTTGTCCCTCATTTCAGTCGTATTTTTGTTAAGATTCTGTTTCAAGAACTGGCCGAGTATATGGGTCTACAGAAACTGAACGAGAGGCTTAGAGACCCGTAAGCATCGTAGGGGAGAGGGATGGTGTGACCAGGGGAGAGGGAAGGTGTGACCAGGGGAGAGGCAAGGTGTGACCAGGGGAGAGGCAAGGTGTGACCAGGGGAGAGGCAAGGTGTGACCAGGGGAGAGGCAAGGTGTGACCAGGGGAGAGGCAAGGTGTGACCAGGGGAGAGGCAAGGTGTGACCAGCGGAGAGGCAAGGTGTGACCAGAGGAGAGGGGAGAACCACACTACAATGTGCAGTCATCCATACTGTTATCGTCCACCACAGGTTCTTGGCTGTGTCTTTTGAAGGTCTGATGCCAAGAGATAACCCAAAGAACACAAGATTTGCTATCAACTTCTTCACATCTATTGGACTGGGAGGATTGACGTATGTGTCCACACACACATAGGCATGTGGAGTACATGTGGTCATTTCCATACAGGGATGATCTGCGTGAGCACTTGAAGAATGCTCCTAAGCTCATCATGGCCCAGCAGCACGAAGACGTAGAGTCATCTGACACCAGCAGTGGTGAGGAGGAGGAGGAAGAAGAGAGCTCTTCCAGTGAAGAAAGTTCCTCAGGTATAGCATTGCTTCTGTGTCCTCCTGATGCTGCCATTGTTCATGTCTTGTCACTGATGGTTATTTCTTATATTAGCCTCTGGAAGTGATGATGGCTCTAGTTCCTCAGCCAGTGAGAAGTATGTGATATTTATATTGACTCCAAAGTTCCGTGATTCTCTAATTTTCTACCATAAGTTAAATTTCTGCATATGTTTTAAAGGTTTAGTTTTTGCATATATGAAAGGCTGAAAGGCTTTCCTCCAATTTCTAGAGAGAAGAAGAGTGCAAAGAAGGTGAAGGATAAGAAAGGGAAGATAGCTGACAATGAAGGCAGAAAAGTGAAGAGAGGGAAAAAGACAGATAAGGATGGTGCAGAGCCAGCAAAACCCGTGCATCAGCCAAAGAGGGCAAGTGTTGATCGAGAAACGGATCAACGCAATGTGAAGGAGGCAAGATGTGCCAGAAATGGAAAAGATGAAGAAAGAGGGCCTGAGAGAAGTGAACAAGTTGTACCACAAAGGTCAGGAAAGGATTGGAGAGAAGAGAAGGCACCACCAGAAAGAGAACTGGAACAGACTGATGCAAGGCACAGAGGCAGGGAAAAAAGAAGAAAGGAGCAGAGAAAAAGAAGAGAGAGGTAGAGAAAAACAAGACAGGGGCAGGGGGAAGGAAGAGAGAGGGAGAGAGGAGGAGATAGGCAAAGATAAACAAGACAGAGGGAGAGACAAAAAGGAGAGAGGTAGAGAAAAGGAAGAAAGAGGGAGAGAGGAGGAAGAGAGAGGCAGAGACACGGAAGAGAGAGGCAGAGACAAGGAAGAGAGAGGCAGAGACAAGGAAGAGAGAGGAAAAGACAAGGAAGAGAGAGGAAGAGACAAGGAGAGAGGAGAGAGGGAGAGGAGGAGAGACAAGGAAGAAGTAGGGAGAGAAAGGGAAGAGAGAGGGAAGAGACAAGGAAGAAGTAGGGAGAGAAGGAAGAAGAGGGAGAGACAGGAAGAGAGAGGGAGAGACGAGCCAAGGAGAAAGAAGGAAAAGACCAAGGAGAGAGAGGAAGAGACAAGGAAGAGAGAGGGAGAGGAGGGAGAGACAAGGAAGAAGTAGGGAGAGAAGGGAGAGAGGAGGCAGAAGAGCAAGGAAGAGAGGGGAGAGACAAGGAGAGAGAGGGAGAGACAGGGAGAGAGAGGGAGAGACAAGGAAGGAGAGCGGGAGAGACAAGGAAGAGAGAGGAAGAGGAGGGAGAGACAAGGAAGAAAGAGGGAGATGGAGGGAGGAGACAAGGAAGAAGTAGGGAGAGAAAGGGAAGAGAGAGGCAGAGACAAGGAAGAGAGAGGAAGAGACAAGGACGAGAGAGGGAGGAGACAGGAAGACAGGAGGCAAAGTAGATGGGAAAAAAGATGGCACAGCAATTCAGCAAAAGAGGAAACAGTGCCAGAAAGCAGGAGACGTATGCAGGACACTGATGTAGATAGGAGAGAGCGGTGATGACAGAGATAGAGATCGGAAGAGGAGGTGATGAAAGGAGGGAATGTTTGATATGTGATGTATGAATTGCCCCACTTAATTACATGTAGTTCACTGATTTTTTTCATTTGGTGTAATGTATGTTCATTTGGAATGACATCAGACCACACACAAAGGGTCTTTGTCCATCAATGACACACTGACTTCAACCCCACTGTGCAGAGTTTTATGTAGCATTTCTTTGAACTCTCTCAAGAACCCTCTTTCAGTGTTGGAGTGGTCGCACAGGATCACGCAGGATCCCTTCGACACAGCCTCCAGCACTCTGTGATGAGTCATTTCCCCCGCAAGGAGCAGGTCTGCAGATGTGGCTTGCAACACACTGTCCCCTGATCCAGCACAAACAGCTACAGTTGTGATGAGATGCTCCTTGCAGCTCTGGGAAGTAGCTAGTCGTACGTGGGCCAACTGCAGGTGCTGTTTAACCCTCTCCACCATAGTAGAAAGTGAAGCTGGTTGTGAAAGGGTTAATAAGCGACCCGATCCTGATGACAGCACCTGCAAAGTACAATTGTAAAGCAATCCATGTGCATTGTGTGGGAGAGTGTACATGTGTGACACTGCACATTAGAGCAGCACTGGTCTATTGGTTGTGCAGAACAAAAGGACTATTGCATTGAATATCTTTGGTTGAACTATGTGACTTGATCCAGCCAGTCATTATGGTATTTGTGTGCAAGTGTGATTATGTTTGTGTGTGTGTGTGTGTGTGTGTGTGTGTGTGTGTGTGTGTGTGTGTGTGTGTGTGTGTGTGTGTGTGTGTGCTAACCTTTGGAGTGGCACTAATGGTGATCTGGTTGCCTGGAAACTTTTCCTTTATGGCAGGAAGCAAGGAACACAAACCTCGGTCATTGGACAGCACCACTGCATCAGTGCCCTCACTGGAGGGAGGAGATGGATCACATGCTGGTCAAGTGACTAGTATTCTTCCCAGTGCCCAGACTTATCTAGACATGTGGCCTTCTCAATTTACACCACTGGCTAATGAACACCTATAAAACATTATAATGTAACTCCGCCTCCCATCACCTTGTAAAAATAATTTTACATCAGTTTGATCCAACCTGCTACATCCTGGTCCCCAGACCCTCCTCCCAAACATGCACTCAGGTTCCCAGACCACACATACCTTGTTACCTCCCCACACCTCTCGCGAGCCACAATGTCGCTCAAAGCAGCAAACCCTTCGGTTCCATCCACACCCCTGATGGTCACAAGATGAGGGTAGCCAGGTGCCAGCTGCTGCACACTCAGAGGTATGACCTTCCCCTCCCCCAAACCCGACACCAGCCAATCATTGACACCACCTGTCAGGTTATCGTGGGCTGTGTGGGGTGAGTAGATGGCCACTCCTGCTTCAATGGCCTTCAGCAGAATTCTTTCCTTGGATGACCGCTGGGTCAAACGCTTCAAGGGGGAGAAGAGGGGAGGGTGGTAGGAAATGACCAGCCCCACCCTCTTCCCTCTGAGCTGTAAGGCTTCTTCCAACACCTCCTCTGTGAGGTCATTGGTGAGGAAGATGTGTTCCACCTTTGCGTCCCTGCGAGGCTCCACCAGTAAGCCCACATTATCCCAACCCTCTGCTGTGCGAGATGGAGCGATCTCTTCCAGCTGAGATACTACGTCCTTGAGGTCCATCTGGGAGCTAAGGGGTTATCACCAAGTGCACACTCCACCTATGGAGATGGAGACATCCTTGGTTCAAGTCCAACTTCAAAAAGGTATAAATTCATTCTCAGAAATAAAATATATTTAACAGCCTAGCAATAGCCTAGCAACAAACAGTACACTGCATTCATACGTGCACCAAACTGCCTCTGTCTGTTAACCACGAAAACATCTCTCCTATTCTACCTTCTATTTTATCAGCCAAAGTATCTGCTCGGGTTGGTCCTATGTTGATAATGAGGGTCGGCAAACCCTTCTCTACGCCGTGATGGACATGTCGGTAAGAAGAATAGGTTTGTAGAGACGACCCTATGACAAGCAACGAGTCCGATTCCATTAACTTCTGCGTAACAAGCTCGACTTTTTGCTTTGGAACCGTGTCTCCGAAAAAGACTACATCCGGCTTCAAAATACCCCCGCAAACGTCACAACTTGGCGCCCTGAACGTTCTGGTTTTTTCTTCGGCCACGAAGACGTCACCATCAGGCGCTAGCTCCTCAGGGGTCGCACTCCAGTTAGGGTTCTCGGCTTGTATCTTCTCCTGGAGGGCCTGGCGCGATATCGCAAGGTTACAACCAAGGCAGACGACACCGAACATGGAACCGTGCAGCTCCGTAATCCTCGTGGAACCAGCTTTTTGATGGAGACGGTCTACGTTTTGCGTCACAAGCCAGTGCAGCTTGTTCTTTCGCTCTAGTAAACTGAGGTAGCTATGTGCAATGTTGGGTTCGAAACTAGAGAAGAGAGGCCATGCGGCTGTGTTTCGCGCCCAGTACCTTTGCCTCACAACAGAGCTTCGAAGAAAATCCGCATAAATGACTGGTCTGTGGTTTGTAGCGGTATAGATACCTACTCCTTCTGAGCGATAATCTCTGATTCCGCTCTCGGTGGAGATTCCAGCCCCAGTCATCACGAAGAGCTTTCGAGCGTTTAAGAGAAAGCTCTCCAACTTTAAGAGGTCATCAAAGGACACCAATTTGTGTGGAGGTACATACTTACTTAACTGGGCTACCGTCAAGCTAAGCAACACCATTTATGTACATTTAATACGCGACACTTACCGTGTGCGCTGCAAAATTCTAATCAGTACGCATCAACAAGCGCGGTAATTTTGAATCAGGCACCAATCGCAAGTTTATATGACAGAACAGGTAGAGAAACGAAAAGGCGGTGGCGAATCTAGAATTCCGGTTTTGCGAGAGGTGCCATTGAACCGCCGCTGGAGGAAGGGTCCCGGGGCGTTGAATGGCAAGGCGCAATGGGATTCGGAGAACGAACTAAAAAGCCTTGAAGAAAGGTTGCGTCGTACAGAGTGTGAGAGAGACACACTTGCTCAGGCCTTTGAGGCTCTCGGCAATGAGCTGGCGCGATATAAAAGCGATAACGAGGTAGGTACAGTATGTTGGGTTAAATAAGTAGGCTACAGAAAACTCCTACTTAAGCATCTGACAGCGACGCTTGCCACCTACGAGGCATCGGTCAAGGACTGTAAGGCTGGGCCGGCGCTCGGCTCCTATGAGCAGGAGGAAGACGCGCTGATTGAGCAGCTGGTGACTGCGGTCATAGCGTCACAGCAACGCGCTCTCCTAACACAAGGTACAAGAGAACCGTACGCACTGTTCCGTGTGTTTTGAGGATTCGCACCACACGTAGGTTGTGCGGCTGCAAGGTCTTCATGCCAGGAAACTAAATGTGCTGAGGAAACTTACACGGAGCCATCTTATTTTGACACGCTTGTTGCACGAAACGAGAGAGGTGTGCAAGCAATGGCCCAAAGAACAAGAAGTCAGATGGATCCTTTGCCACGCCCCTCCCCTGTCATGGCAGCTACACAGGACCCGCTAGACGGTAGCCTTAAGGATGAAGTTGAAAACCTCAGAATTAGGCTGTCCTTTTTAGTTGAAAAGCATGCCCAAGTTAGTGTCAGGGATTTTCCCGTATCTCATTTGATAAGTGGTCCGTGTGGTCTTATTTGGCAGCAAATGATACCCTCCAAGCATATCAAGATCGCTACCATCAATGTGTGGAACGCTGTAGTGTTCTGGAGGCACAAGTGAGCAGACACTCATCGCTGCTTGGCAAACTAGAGGTGGCCATGGCATTGAAGGTACAACTGTGGTAGCCAGTAGATGTCGTTCAATTCTCCCTCACCCTCCCTCCTGTCATGTCTCCCACACACACCTCCCTCTTCCCTCCTCCACACACTCACCTCTCCACACACACCTCCCTCTTCCCTCCACACACTAACCTCCCTCTTCCCTCCTCCACACACACCTCCCTCTTCCCTCCCCACACCCACACTCCCACTTGTCCTCCACAAACTCCCTCTCCACAACACACCTCCCTCTCCACACACCCCTCCCCTCTCCACACACTCCCTCTCCACACACACCTCCCTCTCCATACACCTCCCTCTCCCACAAACAACCTCCCTCCCTCTCCACAACCCATCTCCCTCTCCACACATCTCCCTCTCCACACACACCTCCCTCTCCACACCACCCTCCCTCTCCATACACCCTCCCTCTCCCCAACACCTCCTCCACACACACACCTCCCTCTCCATACACCTCCCTCTCCACAACACACCTCCCTCTCAATTCAGGACAAGGTACTAGCTCTGTTCAAAGAGAACGTCTCTTCACTTGACCAACCACACAGCCCAGCTCTCAACAGACAGGGAGACATGGATCAGGCAGGTTCGGACCAGCTGCCTTGTTCACACTGCTGCATCATTTACCCTTGCCCCCAGGTGACAGTCCTTAGCCAGAGAAAGAAGACCTCACCAAAGTATGTGTCCCACACCCACCTGGCCACACCCACCTACCCATCCTCCCTCTGTCCACAGGAGTGCAGTGAGCTTCGTGTGTTGTGGGAAGGTGCCAAACGTGACAATGAGCAGCTGCTGAGGGGCTACGCCCACTTCCTGGCCAACTGGAGCGTAGAGAGAGCCTTGGGGAGGTCACATGAGGAGGAGCTGGAGAAACTGAAGGCAGAGTGAGCGTGATGTCACACTATTACACACACACACATGCACACGCCCACATGCACACACCCACATGCACACACCCACATGCACACACCCACATGCACACACCCACATGCACACACCCACATGCACACACCCACATGCACACACCCACATGCACACACCCACATGCACACACCCACATGCACACACCCACATGCACACACCCACATGCACACACCCACATGCACACACCCACATGCACACACCCACATGCACACACCCACATGCACACACCCACATGCACACACCCACATGCACACAGGATCGTTTCCTTGAAAAGGGACCTAACACATACATTATAACATTTCCAGTACACACAATAGAAATGTAATGCTTGCGTTGAAATGTTGAAATGTTGAAATGTATGGCTAATTAAAAATTCAACGCTTACAGCTCCATGACAGATACTCAGATTCTCAGTGTGTAAGAACACTTTCAGACTTCTAGAATATCAACAAACTTGAAATCTTGAAAAAAACATGCGCTAGGTCCTATTTTGTGGAAATATTAGATAATACATATATGTCAACAAACTATTAAATCAATTCTCACATCTGAAGTACCACTTACATGATTAAATTGGAATGATATTTCAATGTCATTACTATGTGAAAGTTAGACCTAATTAACTGTTAAATTATATTTCTGTCTCTGTTCATTGCACACACCTTGCTTTGTGTCTGTGCATACCAGTCTGTGTGAAGAGTTTTGCCTCTTGATTTCAGGCTTAACTCCAAAGTGAGCGAGGTGATCAGATGGAAAACGAAAGCTTGCACGATATCACAGTGTGTTCAAGGTTTGTCTCTCACACACAATTCCTCACCTAAACACTCCTCTGTGTGTGAATCAGCGCTCACAGCAGGAGTATCAAGAGACACTGGAGTTCTCTGATGCAGAGAGAAACAGCTTACTGCTGAGCATCAAAGAGATGGAAGCACAGGTTGGTGTGTGCATTAGTTCGTTGCTTCAGATGGGGCCATGCATATGTAATGGCTGAATGCATGGGGACCCGTATTCATCTTCATGGGTGCAGAGTATAGTTATGTTTGGTAGACAGCAGGGCAGAATGGCTCTGTTATCTAGGTAGACAGCAGGGCAGAATGGCTCTGTTATCTAGGTAGACAGCAGGGCAGAATGGCTCTGTTATCTAGGTAGACAGCAGGGCAGAATGGCTCTGTTATCTAGGTAGACAGCAGGGCAGAATGGCTCTATCTAGGTAGACAGCAGGGCAGAATGGCTCTGTATTGGTCACCTGGTGAGGTATTGGTCACCTGGTAAGGTATATGTCATCTGGTGAGGTGTCATCTGGTGAGGTATATGTCACCTGGTAAGGTATATGTCACCTGGTGAGGTTATATGTCACCTGGTGAGGTTATATGTCACCTGGTGAGGTTATATGTCATCTGGTGAGGTTATATGTCACCTGGTGAGGTATATGTCACCTGGTGAGGTATTGGTCACCTTGGTAAAGTTCCTTTCAAAGAAATTCCTCTGAGGAATTTCCTTAAATTCTTCCCTGAGGAGCTTCATTCTTGACATACATATCTTTGATTGCAGATACAAACTCTTCAACAACAGATGAGGGGAAAGGAAGCTGTCATATCCACACTCAAAGCAGCAGAGTGGGTTGTACATACTTCCTAACACCTGGCTACTATCAATTCTTACACATCATGCATATATGGAGGCCATTCAGTTATATGGAATTTAACTTTTAAAAGATGTGGAATTTAGCAACAGTCTATTGTCCGCTGACATATTGCTCCTCATACTTGCAACACTCTGTAGTCTCTGCCTCATTGGATGTGTTATGCACACAGCACATGTCACCACTAGCACATCACCAGCACAAGCACCTCCCACCAGCACTAGCACTAGCACCTCCCACCAGCACTAGCACCTCCCACCAGCACCTTCCTTGCTTTCCTTTCATTACAGAGTGAATGCAAGAGAGCTTCGCATGTCACTGCAGCTGTCTCAACAAAAGAACTCGATGTTTGATGAGCTGGAGGTGAGTGTAAGAGGAGCCTACCAGCTGTTCAGAGGGCTGCTAGCCACCATTGGAGGAGGGGAAAAGGTTAGACACACACATCCTGTCCCCCTGTCACCCTACTCTTAGGTCCCCGGTCTTTCCTATCCCCCTGTCCTGTTCCACTGTTCTCCAGTTCCTCTATACCCCTCTTCACTAAGGGCTACTTTGGTTACACAGATGTCTAGGCATCCTGAAAATAGTGATCAAATTGAATCCAGTAATCTTGGTCGCCATCTGATGTCTGTTGGAATTGACATGCAGAGACGCTTGCAACACACAAGGTAAGAGACTGTTTTGCGAATGCAATACATGTAGATAAATTTTCTTTCAACTGTTAGCTTTCAGACTGTTGCCGTGACTACGGGTAACCAGGGTGACCATGGGGAGATGTGTTATGAAGACCTTTTGAGGGAGAATGCCTACCTCAACGAGAGGGTGGGTCCCACTGAAGAATGCATGGATTACATCATCTCAACAGAATGTTAAAACTGCTGTCTTGAGATTTGGTGAATGTTAAGAGGACAAAGGAGTTTGTAGGGCATCATTCCCAGAATACTGCTATTTTGTTTGTTTTTTGTTTTGTTTGGGGGGTTGTATTGTGTTGGGAGTGGTGTATTGTGTGTTTTAACTGTGTTTGTGGATATGTGCAGATTACAGAACTATCTCACGATCTGGAGAAAGAGTTGGAACAGTCCCAGGTGCTCCAGAAGTACACAGAGGAGTACCAGTCAAGTGCCTCTTGCAAGGTATGGGGACTGGGGGGGGGGGGGGGGGGGGGCCTTTGCACATTCTATGTGTTTTATTTTGTTGGCTGCAGATTGCAGTGCTGAAAGAAAATGTTGCAAAAGCTGACCTGGAGATAGCTGAGCTTGACAAGCTGGTTGACCACGTCAGAGAGGTATGCCACTTGATACCTGCAGTGTTTGGTCATTTCCTATTTTCCTTTTGTTTGTATATCTTTGTGCACTTTGGCTATTACTGTATATTTTTGTATACCTTTGGTCAGGTGATGCGTAGTGACCTGGAGCTGGTCAAGGGAAGCCCTCAGCTGCTGGCTCTGCTGAGGGAGATTGAGGGAAATGAAGCACCTCAGAACTACTGAGCAAGCACAATTCAAACAAAACATTGGTGTAAATATGTGCACTACAATGAATATGGTCACAATTACAAGGTCCGTCCATCCTCCACTAGCAATCTCTATTACAGCTGCTGTTTTCACCTGTGTATTGTTTGGTTATGTTTATGTTACTGTTACTGCCATGTTGGAGAGTGATCATCATAAAGGGAAAAAGATGACTGGTTATGGTATGATATTGATCGGTGCAAGCCTTTCTTCTTCTGCTCAGTTGGTTTCTTGTTTATCAGTGACCAAGCTCTTCTTTTAGATACCCACCTGCTGCTTGGGGTGGTGCCATGCTGTGAGAAAGGACAAAGGTCATGGCCCTTCTGTTTGTCATCTGAACCAGTCCTTTCAGGTGATGTTTTCCAGAGCAATGGTCCCTTCTGGGACAATGGTCCCATTTGAGGCAGGTAGCTATAGTGATCGCCTGTGTGTTCCTTGTAACTGAGTGAGTGTTGAAACATTGATCCTTGAGTAATCATCTTATTTCTTTTGGCTACCAAGAGCCCAACATCCACACTCATTCTTCTCCTGTGAGCATTCTCCATCTGTACTGAGGCACGTCTTTTGTCATCAATATTGCCATGGTTACGTATCTTATTCCATCTTCCAGCTGGCCTTGTTCGTGGTATCATATTTTGGGCAGCAATCCTTCGATAGTACTCTTCCAAGTAGCACTTGGCCTCCTGGGAACTGACCCTGCGTACTTTTGTTGAAGTCACTAAACATGGCCGTGAAATTTAGTTTCAACAAAAAGAAAATTGCACAGGCCTGGCCTTACTTGGTGGATCTTGTAGCTGCTTGTTAGCACCGGCAGCAGGCTCTGAATTGTCATCATTGTCTTTTTTGTTTATGTCTGTTGTTAAGGAAGTTGTGCCTTGGTGACGGATGACACAAGATAGGGCAAGAAGCTGAATGGCCTCCTCCTCCCCACCCTCATCTCCTCCCATTGCCCACTCTTGATTTTCAGCGTCTGTGTCCATCTTACTACATGGTCCTGGTGTGGGTCCAGAATCCTCCAGCTTACTACATGGTCCTGGTGTGGGTCCAGAGTCCATCTTACTATATGGTCCTGGTGTGGGTCCAGAGTCCATCTTACTACATGGTCCTGGTGTGGGTCCAGAATCCTCCAGCTTACTAGATGGTCCTGGTATGGGTCCAGAATCCTCCATTTTACTACATGGTCCTGGTGTGGGTCCAGAGTCCTTACTACATGGTCCTGGTGTGGGTCCAGAGTCTTCCATCTTACTAGATGGTGCTGGTGTGGGTCCAGAGTTCAGCGTGATACCTAGTTCTTTCTCCTTAAGCTCTACAAGAAGGCATTTTGAGCAGTGCTGTGAGCTGAAATGTTTGAATGGTTTTTCCTGCATGTCCAAACTGCTAATAACATTGAGGTCTCCGTCTGTCACGACCAGTTTGAAGTATTTTTTGAATTCATCTTCGTCTGTGATGCCCTCAAGATGTGGGCAGGCTGTGGAAACATTAGAACCCAGTCTGGATAATGATCCAACCAGCAGCTCCCTGTCAGGCCAATGTAGCCATGGTTACAAGTGACGTGTAATTGAATATGTAGGTAACTTACTCGGCAACAGTTGATTGGTCGGCAAAGAGTGTGAGAGGTTCCTGACTGACATTGGGTAGTCTAAAGTGCACTGGAATGGTCACGAGGCACGTCAAGGCCTTTTCCAGTCTCAGTGTGGAACCAGGCTGTGGCATATCGTCAGACTGGAGAGGAAACTCTTCTGCAAAGGAGCAACATGTGTGGACATGCACATAGATGTGTGTGTGTGTGTGTGCTTACCACAGTCCACAGTGTGCACCAGTCTGTAGCTTTGGGTATCGCCATGAGGTAGATTAGCAGCTTCTATCACCCTCTCAATAAGCTGATCGGTCAATATTCCCTGCTACATTACAACACATAGTAAAGTTAACCCTTTGGGCAAGCAAACTTATCTCTGTACCCAGCAGTCGCTGATCTCAACGCTGCTGATGTCACTGTCCTCAACACTAATTGACACCAGGAATGTATTTGCCAGAGGTGTGGTCTGGCTGGGTGTGTGATCTTTTAGCTGTAAGACAATGCAGACCTGTGATTGTGATTGGGCTACATAAGGCACACCTAAAAGTGATACTCACTGATATTCTAATGAACAGTGAGGGTGGAGGAGCGGGGTTGAGAAACACAGAGTCAAAGTAAACATGTCTGTATCCCGGGGCAATGCGATCCAAGGGCATCATGGTACAATACTGCTGGTCTGAAAATAAATGCAATCACGAGTGGTTTAGTCGCCTTAACCCTGTAGCTACCCACCTTTGTTCTTTTCTGTGTTAAGTGTAAATTTAATGGAGGTGAGTTCTTTGAAGGGCACCCTGGCAGTGAGTGTGGCATCTGCAGCAGACCACATGACACAACCACCTGCCGCGCTGGACGCTTGGCTCTTGAGCTTGCACGAGTCACATGACATCCCCACCATCTTGGCCAGGGGTGAATGCACAACCTGACATGGGTGGGTGGGCAAGGTTGAAAGGTCTGGGTACCTCTACAGATGCAGTTGGCAGTTGGTGGTGCATGTGTGCAAGTTGGGCTGAGATGATCTGTAAAGTAACTCCATCATTGCGAGGGGAGGGAAAGGCATGTCATTGAGAGGGGAGGGGGGGAGGGGGGGGGGGAAGACACGTCATTGAGAGGGGGAGGGGGGAAAGACACGTCATTGAGAGGGGGAGGGAGGGAAAGGCATGTCATTGAGAGGGGGAGAAAGGCATGCACATTGGTGAACTGTACAGTAATGGACACTTCTGTTCGATGCATGTTCCCTGAAGTCCTGAAATGCTCAAACTGCTCGAACAGCTCCTGACAACAGATGAAAGGAATTACTGGGAAGCTGGGAAGGACAGCCATGTCAGAGCATGCCCACTTTTGGCTTCTTTACATAACCACACCCTCCATTCTGGCCAAATATGGTCAAGTAATGCTGCAGTGCTGGGTCTAGAAACAAAGGAGAGCTCTAAATCCAGTGGGTGTGCAGACGACAGAATGTGGTGTACCATTAGTCTGGTAGTTCATGGCAACCATCTGACATCCCATCACCCAAAAATAGGTGGGGTCAAAATTTGATGATGAGATCCGTGAGCTCCCAGGGTAGACCCGGGTCAAGTGATGTGCATTGAACCTGCAAATGTTGAAATGATGCTCCTCCCACTTTTCAACAACATAGTCGTATCCCCATCCAGGGTTAAGGTTCAATTACTCTCCTCCCCCCTCCCGCCACTCTCCTCCCCCCTCCCACCACTCTCCTCCCCCCTCCCACCACTCTCCTCCCCCCTCCCACCACTCTCCTCCCCCTCCCACCACTCTCCTCCCCCCTCCCACCACTCTCCTCCCCCCTCCCACAACTCTCCTCCCCCCTCCCACCACTCTCCTCCCCCCTCCCACCACTCTCCTCCCCTCCCACCACTCTCCTCCCCCCTCCCACCACTCTCCTCCCCTCCCACCACTCTCCTCCCCCTCCCACCACTTGCAGTGACAATTCTCGAGGATTCCTTTTGGCAGCCTTTCTGAGCAATGGCTCTGCCACTGAGTACATTTCAGTACTCTTCATGTTCACTCCATACTGAAAAAAGAAGTTACCCTGGTAACCAATGGACTGGGAAGGAGAGATAGTCACCTTGAAACCCAGGGTGGGGAATCTCACAGGCTTTGTGTAAATGACGAGATCTGAGAGGTCTTGTAACAGGTCTTCGTTGAGGTACACATCCCTCGCTGTGTCCAGTGAAACTGAAGAACTGGACATGTAAAGCAGTCATCATGCGCCCATATATGGCTAGGTGCCCATGTATGACCAGGTGCCCATATATGGCTAGGTGCCCATGTATGACCAGGTGCCCATATATGGCTAGGTGCCCATGTATGACCAGGTGCCCATATATGGCTAGGTGCCCATGTATGACCAGGTGCCCATATATGGCTAGGTGCCCATGTATGACCAGGTACCCATATATGGCTAGGTGCCCATATATGGCTGTGCCACACCTTCACTCTCCATACTACTCACAGGTCCAAGCTTCCTGTGGGCCACCTCCTGTTCAGTGTGTAGTCCCCAGACCCATAGTCATCAAGTGTGGGGGTGGCTTCATTTGCCAGCTTTGCAGTGATTGATGGATCTGAGCTGGAATGGTCAGATGAACAAAGAGCATGTGTGACCAGAGAGGACTGGGGCCTTGATGGAGGAGGAGTCAGGTAGTGCAGTGTGGGAAGACTGCTGGTTCTGCGACCACACCCACTCTCCATAGGTCTAGCTTGGAGGCCACACCCACTCTCCATAGGTCTAGCTAGGAGACCACACCCACTCTGGAACAAGCTACACTCATCACCACTCAGAGGTGTGTGGATTAGTGTGTTGGCACTATTCCAAGCGCCAGGAACCTCGCTAAGATCTGCAGATAGTGATGCTCTTCTAGGCCTCTGATGTGATGATCTTCTAGGCCTCTGATGTCCAAAAGGAAAGTTTGCTACCTCTGTAGAAGCCCACAGGTGTGCATCTGTGTCAGGCTTCTTTGCCAATGGTACCTTTCTTTGTCTTGGTATCACAAAAAGCTTTTTTTTCACTTCTTTGATAATTTTGCCACCACCACCATCACCACCACTATCACCACCACCATCACCACCACCACCATCACCACCACCATCACCACCACCACCACCACCATCACCACCACCACCACCATCATTTTCATCTGACTGTGCAAGGCACAGCTCCTTGTAGCTTGCAGTCTTAAATTTAACATACTTCTTCTTAGAAGGCCCAAAGTCCTCTTCCAATATGGTATTTAGCAATGGGCTACAGGGGAGTGAGAGAGGGAGAGGTGAGGAAGGGAGGGTGGAGCTATGGATGTGGCTGAAATGCGAGGAGTCAGAGGAAGCAGAAGGTGTGCTTTCAGAACGGGTGGGACCAATAAGGATGGAGCTATAGTATGTCATCCCTTGAGCAATAGGAGCTTTGTTACAAGGTGCTGGACAGTAAATGAGCGAAGGAGCAGAAATAGACGTGGGACTGGGGATTGGACTGGAGATGAAGACAGCAGAGTCTGTATCAGGTTTTGAAGGGGCGGGGCAAGATGACGAACGGCAAGGTGATGAAGGGGAGGGGCAGGATGAAAGGGTGTGGTCTGATGACAAGACAAAGGCAGGAGATGTAACATGATCTGCCTCAAGTGATGATGTTGGTAACCATGGCTTCACATTCGTGCCAATCAAGCAGCTGCTGTCACTAGTGGCAGATACAATTTGCCTGTCCTTTGAACTAAGCAAGCACCTATCCTTGATAAGAATCTTGTATTTTAGCTCCTAACAGAAGAAGAATACACTTTCAGAGATGGTCAAGACATGTGTGCAGTACCTCTGGAGAGGGCAGGCAGCTGTCACCTTCTCTTATCTTCTTTGACAGCAAACGATTTCCAAATGCTTCCTTCATTATGGCAACCATCTTGGCCTGCAGAGGGATGCCATGAGTGGGCGTGGTCAACATGCCCCTCCCCTCCCCTCAGGTTGGGCTTACTTGTTGGGACAGGGAACAGTGGTTCTCAAGTGAGAGGATGAGAGGGTAAGGGGTTACTGCAAAGGCGTGCTCAGAGATAGTCTCTATGACATCCTGTTAGAGGACCAGCAGCTGGTATCACACTTCTATACTGGCCAACATGGGACACTTACCTTGAACTTGAGTTTTGTTGTAAGTGTGTATCCATGGTAGATAATTGGATCTCCATCTTCCCCATCCCAACAGTCTAACTCAACACATCGACACCCAGTATGCAGGACCTGGTGTGTGTGTGTGTGTGTGTGTGTGTGTGTGTGTGTGTGTGTGTGTGTGTGTGTGTGTGTGTGTGTGTGTGTGTGTGTGAAAGAGAGGTGGAGAGGAGAGGGTGTGGAGGAGGGTGGAGAGGAGAGAAGGGATGAAAGGGAAGGAGTTTGAGGTTATTTGTCTCCGTACCAATGTATACATAAGTGTGGAAGACTCTCCGTGCAGCTGGTGACCAGTGAGGTATGTGTTGTGGGATGAAGCAATTAAGTAATCAACAAGGGGAGCGGTCATGTCCTGCTCAGCCCCTCCCCTAGGAGGCGTGGCATCTTGGCAAAGCATGTAGCGGGTAAATCCCAGCAGAGAAATGCAGCTAACTGCTGTGTCTAATGCTGGATCATTGGAAGTGGACAGCTCGTACTTCTTTATAATGCCCACTGCCTCTTCCATCGAAACCGTTCCTAGGGAGGTCTTCAAGAACATAATAAAATTGCAGATGCTCATGTTCAAAGCGCCGGCCGCGGGTAGGGAAATGCTGCGCTCAATGGCCGGTTTGCATGGTTGCCTTGGAGCCAACAGGCCTGCGAGACTAGATCTCCGCCTCCCTGTCCGCCCATTACTGACGGGTGGTAAAATTGCCGTTTCTAAGTTTCCGCTGCACACTGAAGCGTAGATGTGCCGAATATCCGAACGTTCGCGAGCCGCATACGCGTAGTAAAGCAACTGGAAGGTTTGGTATGATAGGTCCTTCATTTCTTTGTCCACAGCGGCTCTCAGCGGTTTATTTTGGAGCATCAAGTCTTCTAGTACCTTCTCGCACAACATTGACAACAGTTACGTTTAACAATACATTTTCAAAACTGCATGAGACAATACCTTAAATGCCTTCCAGTGCCGAACCTTGGCAAGGTGCTCCACAGCCTCTACTGCATCAAGGACGCCTCCCTCACTCCGCTTGAGTGTGACGTAGGTCCGCTTCAGCCACCAATCTATTGGTGTGTCGCTCGCGCATGGTTGCCGGTGTAAATAGGCGAGGATGCGGGTCAGTGCTGTGTGCCAAATGCATACTGTGCCTGCTTCGAATGCGACGAGATGTATGGCTCTCCAAGGCCACCTCGTGCCCACGTATAGACACAAGCATTGGGCACTTGAGGGCTGGGAATGATGAGAAGATTAGCACCTCTGAAACGCAAATAAGTGAGACATGCAGAAGGCCGACCTCTTCTTCTAAGCTCATTAACTTCTTGACGCGACTCAAATCCTTGGGTCGGTTACCGCGTAAAACAAGCTGAAATTGCGCATGCGTATGCGATGGGACAGTTAAAAATAAGACTCCGTTTTACCTTGATGTGGTTTATATCCAGGCTGTGATTCAGTTCCCCGCTACGTTCTAACCTCAAACTAAGCACATTGATATCGAGATCGACTGAAGCAACTAGTGTAACGGGGTCTCTTCCCTCCCCGCTGCACATTACAAATACTCTCTCTTGACGTAGCTCCAAAAACTCATCATGCATACGCTGAGTAGAACGCATCTCAGTTGCGAGCTGTTCTCCTTGATTCATTGCTGTTGGATCGCATTTGGACATATTCCCTTTCGTAACTAAACCTTGAACGTGAAAACTATTACGTTATATTCACACTTCAACATGATAAATATCCCAAACGTGCTCAAAAAAAAAAAAAAATGCACTGGAATCTGAAGGATCAATTAGTTCCACTAAGCTTATCCAAATCAGAGACACATTCTCTCAACACTCCTCTTGCGACCACAATGTCTGGGAATCACAAAGATATTAAAGCACAACATACGCCACGTACTTCACTATGACTCACTTTTTCGAAGTCTGTCTGCCGCCAGTTTACTGTTGGTGTACGCGGGCTTAATGTCTTTACCTATCTCCGAGATAAGCTTCATCAGTTCGCTATAGTGCGCCTCAAGCTGTTGTTCTTTGGGTCTAATTGACGCACCGCCTGTCTCATTAAAGCTACTACTGCGTATCACAAAGTCCTTTGTCTCTATAGGAGCTAGTTTTGGCTTGGCTTCTGCCAGTACTATCGACGAAGCATCTTTCACCGCTCCAACTACATGGCCAGCCATTGAACCCACCAAAACTCGTACGTCATTGCCCAGCGAAATGTTCTATTTGCAGCGCATCAGTCGTATGTATGTAAAATAATGTCACGCGAAACAAGAGGTAATGTAGTGTATAGGAGTAAAATGGAAAAAAAAAAAGAAAAAAAAAAAGAAAAAAAAGGAAAGAATGTATTTCAAACACCTTCGATACGATCACCTTCATCAAGACCTGCAGCTGGGCTACTGCTGGAGCTGTCATCAGAGTTCCGTGGTGATGGAGCTGGTGGTTCCACCAGCTGAAAACTACTAAAGAAAATGACTATGACCGTGATATTGTCCGTAGAGCCTTCCTTGCATGCAGCGTCAACGAGGGCCTTGGCCACACCTGGCTTCGTGCCACCAGTTGAGAGATAGTTGTACACACACCTCATTACCTCCTGCCCACTCAACACATCCCACAGTCCATCGCAAGCAATGACAACGTAATCCTCCGTTCCGTCCATCTCATGGCACACCACGTCAGCGTCACTCGTCACAAACTTCTTGTCCGGCCCATCTCCAATAGCTCTTGAAACTGAAAGGTTGCCATTTACACGCCACGCCCCCATCCATATCACCATTCCTCCAGCTGCCTCAATCCGCTGTTGTTCATCCTAAATGAGCAGACATGTCACACTAGCACCACATCAAATTAACACCACACTACACTAGCACCACATCAAATTAACACCACACTACAATAGTACCACATCAAATTAACACCACACTACACTAGCACCACATCAAAATAACACCACACTACACTAGCACCACATCAAATTAACACCACAATACACTAGCACCACATCAAAATAACACCACACTACACTAGCACCACATCAAAATAACACCACACTACACTAGCACCACACTGTAGTAACACATGCTATCATGATGCATAGCTTACACATGTCCTACAAACATCACACCACACTAGGCATAGCTTACTACACCACATCACACACTACATACCACAAACACTGCACAAACATTTCTCTTACTTGTCTGTCAGGTTTGTGTGGTGTGACCAGGTTGATGGCACATCCTTTCTTGCAGAGCACAGCTTGGGAGTCTCCCACCCACGCTGTGTAGAGCTTGTTGCCTCTTCTGAGGACCAGAGCCACTGTACTACCACTCCTGATGTTCTGAAGGCAAGGTGGTCACACACATGCACACTATTCATTGGACATTACTGATGGGTACGTGTGATGATGAGTGTGTGCTTGCTAGTTACGTAGTGTGAGAGATTGCACCGTGTTATGGGGTGTGCATGTGTGTGGGTGTCTGTGCATGGGTGTGGGTGGTGCCTTTCCCCTTTACCTTGCTGCAGAACCTTTCATCAGTGGTGTGACAAGCACTTTTGATGGCAGTGACTGGGTCATCAAGGAAAGCCTGATGTCGCACTATGTTACATGGCAGGTGCACGGCTGAATACACAGCCGCCTCTGGCCCTATGTGTCCATCATACACAGCAAACATGGATTGATCTGGATGGTCCTAATGGAGGAACATTTGTTCATGATTGTGTGCAGAGAGGGAGGGGGAGGGGCCTACCTTCAGTCCATATAGACTGTTTAAGTCTACACAAAGTGAGTATCTGTCTTCCATCTTGCGGCGTCCGTTCTTCAACCCATATATGCTCAGCTCCGTTCTTTCTGAGGGACATGTGAGCTTTGGCAGAGACTTATTCCAATCAGAGCACACCTGGTGGATCACCTCTACCAGTGACTTGGCCACTAGAGCACCATCCAATGCTGGAGATGGGAAGTAGGCTCGTGCTAACACACACACACACAACGAATGACAACAATACACTATTTGAGAACGATTTTATATGAATGCCTAGAGAGGATCAACCACTCCGATACTGTGTTAACCCCTCCGATACTGCACCAATACAGTTAACCCCTCCGATACTGTACCAATACAGTTAACCCCTCCGATACTGTACCAATACAGTTAACCCCTCCGATACTGTACCAATACAGTTAACCCTTTCGATACTGTACCAATACAGTTAACCCCTCCGATACTGTACCAATACAGTTAACCCCTCCGATACTGTACCAATACAGTTAACCCCTCCGATACTGTTCCAATACAGTTAACCCCTCCCATACTGGTGTCCGACACAGTTGATTCTTCTTTGCTGTCTCCATCTAGGGAGGGAGCTGTCTGGATCCAAGGATCCAAGGGAAACGCCTTCATCCTTCTAGCAGCCTCGGCAGCTATGTGATACGACAGAATACCTGGGCAGCCACTGTGTTGACAGAAGGCGGGGGTGAGGCAGAATAGGTGTGCGTGAGCAAGCTGCGATCTTAAGCGGTTCAATTAGCTCCTCCCCTGCGGTTATTAACTTGAGCTCGGCGCAAAAAGCCACAAGAATGCTCAGCAAAAAAGTCCTCAACTGACTGCGAGGATGTAGATATACCCTTGAGACACTCACCTTTGTGCTAAGTAGGCTCGGCCAAGTTCTAAACACTCTCCTTCTAATTCATAACTGGTAAGACTCGACCAACTGGTCGTTAGCTGGTTTCGTCGATTATCACTTGATGGCGCGCTTTTCGAACAGAACTCCGATAAAAACTTCTTTGCGCCGGCAATAGAGGTTTCTGAAAATTCCATCTGGTCGTTGCCCTGGTGCACTGCTCCAATGGTAACTGTTTGCAACAAATTAGGTGTGCGTCGAACGGGCGTATTACTAATAAGGCTGATAGATTATTTATATTCATGAGGCGTTTGTCACGTGATCCGCAGTCATGTGAGCTTGCTGAGTAGGGCTCTCATTAACCTACTGTAAGTCTACATTTCAAGAACTGTTAGCCGTGTCGCTTTGGGAAACTACTCTTTGTTGTTTCTTCCGTAGGTGTTTGAACCATGTTGTGCGGCTTGCATCATGTGTTGGTGTACCTGGGGACGCTCTTCGTATTGGCCGTCACGGGGTTGTACTACATGTTAGTCGGCCTGGGTTCAAGAGTTGATTTTGGGTGGTTTCTCGCCTCCACGGCTCCTTCCATGTGGGGAGGAATAGGAGTTGGCTTGGCTGTGTCATTGTCCATTGTTGGAGCTGCCTGGGGCATCCTGATTACAGGGTCCAGTATCATCGGAGGAGGAGTCAAGGCGCCCAGAATCACGACTCGAAACCTCATCAGCATCATTTTCTGCGAAGCAGTCGCGATCTACGGAATCATCATAGCCATCATCCTGGCATCGAAGCTAACAGCAGCTGTAGATGGCGTGCCGTTTTCCGGCTACTCGCTGTTCGGAGCAGGGTTGACTGTTGGCTTCACTAACGTGGCGTGTGGCTTGTCAGTTGGTATTGTTGGGAGCGGGGCTGCGCTTGGGGACGCCCAGAACCCTACACTGTTTGTGAAGATGTTGATAGTGGAGATCTTTGCCACAGCCATCGGACTGTTTGGCGTGATCATTGGAATCATTCAGGGGACAAAGGTGTGACGCGGCTAGCGACCATTGTAGTACGTGTCTTTATTTGAACACTTGTCAGTGGACAAAAGAGACAGCAACGGTTCCATTAACATGGCCAGTCTTTAGATTGTGTGTGAAAAGTGTACCTATATATGTAGTACAATGACACTTGACAGTTCTAGTATAGGGCCGAATGGGGGGAGGGGGAAGTCACGTGGCTACCATACGTCTCTTCGTGGTGGACCAGGAGGTTCTCCTTTGAACTGCAACTCCTCTAGGCCTTCCAATACGAGTTTTATCCGCGCCCTGATCTGTGTGGCTTGCTCTGTTAGCTCATGGGTCTTTCCTGTAAGTAGTGCTACTTTCTTGTCGATGAAGCCGAGCGCCTCGTCGATAGTGAACTCTACAAAGAACCCGAGTCCCACAGCTACGAACACTCGCGACGGGTCCATGACTCGCGCCTGCGCGTAGAAGTTGGCGCCAAGGTCGACAATCGTCTTCAAGCCGCTCTGTGTGAGACCAAGCTTTTGCGTCTTCTCGAGCACGTTGCGGAGCTGTAGGTACTCGGCCATGTCAGAATAGACGGCGTCTCTGTGCTCCAGCACAGCGCGGAGGTCCGTTCGCAGCCTCTCATTAAGAAAGTGCTCGTACCTGGTTACCTTATCTCGTATAAAAATGTCCGCCGACATCTTGATCGCGTATTTGTTTATGTACATATGTGAACGATGGTATGGCTAATGCAGGTATTAAGCTTAAGGCTTCCTGCATTTCGGCTTATAAATGTCCCGCTGCGAGCGACTTTGAGTAAAAGCCCTCTGATTTACTTTGCAAAGTGTTATACGAATAATATGGGGGGTTTGATCGCAGCGGTAGTTCTCTGCCTAATGGTGGTCCACGCCCACACTCAGAGCTGCGGAGGTCAGGACGACGCGCTCGTTCGGAAGCAGCGGATCCAATCTATTCGCTCCAACATCTTGGCTCAGCTTGGTCCCGATTACTACAACAACCAGGCATCGCCGAACGGAACCGCTGTGGACAACGCGACGATGGAAGCATTCTACGCTATCAGCAACGCCACAATAAAACAAAAGAACAGAATGCAGGAGAAAAACGAAGCATTTCGCCCTTTCTTTGCTGAAAAGATAATTTCTTTTCCCGCGATACCGTCCCGCAATCAGAGCCACACCGCCAAACGAGCCGCATCTCCGCAAGCGCTTTTGATCAATGTTTTGGACAAATTTAGAATTCAATTTAACTTCAGCATCGACTACCAGTTAAACGACATCACTAAGGCGCAACTGGTACTGTTCCAGCTTCCTTGCGCAGCGAGCGACACGTGTAACGATAAACAGTACGTAGAAATCCGGAGCGTCGACGAGAGTGACGGAGGTACGAAGATAATCGATGGAGCGTACGTCAGACTCCTGGACTCTGGCTACCAGGTATTCGACGTGATGGAGGCGGTAGGGCATTGGATCGAACAACAGGCAAGCAAGTCCGTCGTCCTTGAGGTGACAAGCTACTGTTTCAGTTCTCTGGACTGCAATAAACCCGTCAACGGGACGCCACCCGCTCACATTCAGTTTGTTAAAAGTACCAACGATCTCAAGACAGTTCCAAGACTGAATCTGAATGTGAAGAGCTCACTGGAATATTCGCATGAAAACAGCAGGGCCAAACGCCAGGCCAGCGGAGTGGGGTTCTGCACTCAGAACCAAGCCTTGTGCTGCCTTCAGCCATTGACCGTCAATGTACATACAGACCTTAATCTCCCTTTCATTGTAGCACCCGTCACTATTGACATCAACTATTGCCAGGGTGTGTGCCCACGTACCCCGGGGGGAGATCTGATGGTACCTCAGATATTCGCCACATACAGCCAGCTGTTGAGCGGCCCAGCAGCGTCCCTAACGCCTTGTTGCTCTGGAAACAGCTATACGGACATCACCGTCTTTGTGATCAATTCTGTGACGGGACAAAGAGAACAACTCGTTCTGCCCAAAATTGTCGTTAATTCGTGTAGATGCGCATGATAATTCAGTAATAACATTCGACAATACTTTTATTTTTTGTGTGTTTATTTATGAATTGTCTGCAGGATAATTATTTACAGTTAGTAAAAACAGCGGCATAATGTACGTGGGCGGCTCATTTGACTCTAATCGCGTTTGCAGCGCAACCTTCTAGAAAATGTGCCGTCTTCTTAACGTACCCACAACAATTCAGTACCTATCGCTGGTTCTGATCTTGTGCTTCGTTATCCGCTCTTGGGCATTCGGATGCGGATCAGACAGCGATGCAGCCGTGGGGCAAAAGCGCATACAGACCATTCGAACGAACATCCTCGCACAGCTCAACTTGGCCGACACACCGGATCTCAACGCTACCAGGACGATAAACGACGATGAAAGTCGCACAATACTGGCAGCATACTACGCCCTCCGTAACGCCAGCGAGAGCCTTGAGAAGGAGCGCGAGAGAATCTGTCGCTCGCAAGATTTCTTCGCCAAACCCGTTACATCTTTCGCAGCGCTTTCGCCGCCGCCCGAAGGTATGGACGATACATTTGCGTTACGATATACAGTGTTCATAATGTTGTGTGCCTACAACATAACCGTGTGTGTGCAAACTTTTACAATTGTCCTATTTAGACGTCCTAGGCACCAACAGCAGTAGAGGGAGGAGGGATGCGAGCAACGTTCTCAACCGGTACACACTCTACTTCAACTTCGACCTCCCCGAGAACCGCAGCGACATCTCGCGCGCTGATCTGCTGCTCTACCAGCTGCAGTCAAAGACGGGCCCTGGCTATACGGTTCTGGATAAGACCCAATACGTTGAGGTCAACGCTTTTGCCAAGTCCCTCGGAATACAGACGACCGCGGAGGGAAAATACGTGAATGTGTCGGAGAGCGGGTACCAGGTGTTCGACATAACGTCGACAGTAAAACTGTGGGTATCTCACGACGTCAAGGGCCCAGTCAGCTTTGAAGTGACAATTCACTGCTACAGTTCTCTGACCTGCAACCAGAAAACATCTGGGCTACAACCCACACAGGTGGAATTCTTCACGGACAGCACACAACAAGACAAGACACCACGGCTTCTCACTATCTCCAACAGTGTGACAGATAACGCACTGAAGAATGCTCGACGCAAAAGGCAAGCGACCTCGAGTGGTGTGGGCTACTGCCAGGCCCAGCAAAGCACCTGCTGCCTTAAACCCCTCACCATACGCTTCAGGGAGGACCTGGGCTTCAACTTCATTGTCCAACCCGCATCTTATGTGGCCAACTACTGCGGAGGGGTGTGTCCACGATCAGCCGGAGGCGACACCATGACACCCACTCTCTACGAGTTTTTAAGTCAGCTGAGCAGTGGAAATCCCGGGGCATCTGTTCAGCCGTGCTGTGCTGGGAACACCTATCTCCCTCTAGAAGTCCTGATCCAGAACAAAGGTCAACTGGTGATAGAGGAACTGCAGCAAGTGATCGTGACCTCTTGCAGGTGCACGTGACATACATCTGACATCACGTGACTCCAGTGCACCTGTGCACATTCAATCTAATCTAATATACATTACCACATTAATTTAAGTTGTTGTGACTGTAGGGTTGTGGACAGAAGCGACCACATGTAAGGGACATGCAGGGTTCACTAGAGGGGAAGATAGCTGCCATTTCTGTAATTGCTTTTCAGGACAAAAAAAAAAAGTTCAACAGAATCAGTCAAGGTAATGAAGAAGTGAAGGACAGTGATGATAAAAGATACTGTATGATAACACTGAGTTTGAGATGGATGAGAGAGAGAGAGAGAGGTTTGTACTATTGTGATTTCTCCTCTGTTGCCACTTCCTCTTCATCTGTGGCAAGCACCATTCCAGGAGGGGGAGGAGGGGGTAGCTCCATCCCCATGGGAAGCACCACACTCTCCTGAGCAAAGTACCCTTAAAGAGAGGGAGGGAGGGAGGGCTGGATGAACTACTATAGTCCTTAATCAGTCAGCCCCTATTGAAAGCCCCTACTGAATATTTTTTACTGCCCCTCCCTTCCTACTGAATACTTGTTATGGCCCCTTCCTTCCTGTGGCCCCTCCCTTCCCGTGGGTCTACTGAATATTTGTTATGGCCCCTTCCTTCCTGTGGCCCCTCCCTTCCTTCCTGTGGCCCCCCCCCCCCTCCCTTCCTGTGCACTGCAGCAATATTTTGGCTATTGCCTCACTCATTTGCCTCCGCCCCCCTCCTGCACCTCCCCCCCCCCCCTGGTGAATATAAGTGAAGGGAACAGCCATCTTACCCTGCACAGACACCATGAAGACTTTCATCTTGTCAAGCATGAACTGTGGCACTGTGAAATGTTGCAGCTGCTTCACTGCAGTCACCACTTCAGGATTATCCCTGGAGGGCAACGGTGAACAGAAGGTATGGCTGCTCCAAAGCTCTCTTACCGGTAAACTTCATCCATATCCACTAACATCTCAATTTCAGCAAATATCATTAGAAAAGCCTGGGGTAAGGTCATGTTGAAGCACTTCCATTACAGCATATATTCTGTTCCCATTTCCTCATTCAAACAGAAACCTTTCTATAGTAATCCACTAGGACTCGTAATGTAAACAATTCCTTATTGCATAGTGATGTTTATCAACTTTTTAACATTAATGCCCATGTATCAAAACAACACAACCACTTTCCCTCATGCCTCTCAAGACCCTTTCCCTCCAAGACCCTTCCCCTCCAAGACCCTTCCCCTCCAAGCTCCTTCCCCTGCATACTCCCTTCCCCTCCAAGCTCCTTCCTCTCCAAGCTCCTTCCCCTCCAAGCTCCTTCCCCTCCAAGACCCTTCCCCTCCACGCTCCTTCCCCTGCATACTCCCTTCCCCTCCAAGCTCCTTCCTCTCCAAGCTCCTTCCCCTCCAAGCTCCTTCCCCTCCAAGACCCTTCCCCTCCACGCTCCTTCCCCTGCATACTCCCTTCCCCTCCAAGCTCCTTCCTCTCCAAGCTCCTTCCCCTCCAAGCTCCTTCCCCTCCAAGACCCTTCCCCTCCACGCTCCTTCCCCTGCATACTCCCTTCCCCTCCAAGACCCTTCCCCTCCAAGACCCTTCCCCTCCAAGACCCTTCCCCTCCAAGCTCCTTCCCCTCCAAGACCCTTCCTCTCCAAGCTCCTTCCCCTCCAAGCTCCTTCCCCTCCAAGACCCTTCCCCTCCAAGCTCCTTCCTCTCCAAGACCCTTCCCCTCCAAGCTCCTTCCCTCCAAGCTCCTTCCCCTCCAAGACCCTTCCCCTCCAAGACCCTTCCCCTTCAAGACCCTTCCCCTGCACACTCACCTTCCCTCCATGTACTGGGAGATGTTTGTTCTCGTACAACCAAGTCTTGTCATCTCCATCACATGC
Source organism: Ephydatia muelleri (assembly GCA_013339895.1). NCBI lineage: Eukaryota > Metazoa > Porifera > Demospongiae > Spongillida > Spongillidae > Ephydatia > Ephydatia muelleri. Next base: position 8,081,422 of record JABACO010000015.1, read on the forward strand.
ATACTATGATCAGAGGTAAATAACTACGCATACACATGCATACACATTCACACACACACACACACACACACCACACACACACACATGCACACACATGCACACACATGCATACACATGCATACACAAACACATACACACCCACACACATGCACATACACACACACATACATGCACACACATGCATACACAAACACATACACACACATGCACATACACACACACACACCCACACACATGCACATACACACACATACATGCACACACACACATGTACATACACACACACACCCACACATGCACATACACACACACATACATGCACATACAACACACACACACACATGCACATACACACACACACACATGCACACACACATGCACATGCACACACACACACACATGCACATACACACACCTTGAACAGCTCTGGATGGAGGTAGTATACTTTGCCCCTATTGGCTGAATGGCCCAGTGCTCTGAAAAAGCATGCAGCTAGCATAGCCACACCCTAACCGTGGCCACACCCACTCACTTGTTCACATTCACTCCCAGCACAAAGTGTGTATCATTGGAGAGCTTCTCTGGTTCCCACTGGAAAGGGTAAGACGGGGGAATGGGCTGTAACCATCTGTGGCTGCCGAGTGGATGTACCACTAGCTTTTCTGTTTGTAGGCCTTTTAGTATTTTAGCATACATCATCCCACAAACCTCACAATGCACACAGGAGGAAGGGAATCTCCAAACAAATGCACAACATCCCTTATAACTCCCTCCCTTGTCAGTACCCATACACACCAGGAGATCATCCCTTGGCTTCTGAAAAACAATGAATCGATTCGTATCTAATTATGCACAAGGCACACTTGGCAGCTGCACTAGTGGGCACACAAACAAACCCACAACAGAGACCGCCTAGACACAGGGAAGATGTTTGAATGGAGTATTCATCAACCCATAGAGACAAGATGACAGTGTGTTGGTAAACACTATGATGAAATGTCTGACCTTAGAATGTATAAGTATGGAGATGTTTGTCAACAGCCATGTATCAAACAGTCACACTAGCACTACGACAACATATGTTCTAAGCTCCAAGTATTCAAGCAATGTACACAATATATTAGTCAAATCATAACCACCCAAATGATGAATAGACACGACTATACACTCTTAAACTCAACATACAGTGATTCTCACCGTCCCTTTACACAACACTCCCACCCTCATATCTACACCATCACTCTCACCGTCCTTTCACACAACACTACCACCCTCATATCTACACCATCACTCTCACCATCCCTTCACACAACACCACCACCCTCATATCTACACCATCACACTCACTGTCTCCCCCTCACTACCATCACAACACCTGTGCTCACCTTCTCAGGGTCAACCCTCCTCTTATCCATGCCCCACTTCCATCCACTGGACCTTTGGGTGGTTTCCATAAGAACAAGGATATGGTTTCCAGGGTAGCAAGGGTGTGGTTAAGGTGGCAAGGAAATTGGTCAGAAGGCCAACTCACTTATCTCTATCGGAGGGCTGCTTTCGATTCTGCGAAAGGATGACCACATCATACTTTAAATGAAGTAAGTTAATATCTAGTGGATGCACACTCAACGTAATTGTGTGAATTGAATTGAGACCCTGTTAATTGGAGCTCTGGTATAGAGTCTATTTTTCTTTTCTTTCCTTCTTCCATTGGCGGAAATTTACCAACAAACCCATCGCAGTGTTAATAGGATGGTATAAGGTTACCGGCACTCCTCACACCTCACCCACACCCTCCTCACACCTCACCCACACCCTCCCAAACCTCGCCCACACCCTCCTCATACCTCACCCACACCCTCCTCACACCTCACCCACACCCTCCCACACCTCACCCACACCCTCCCACACCTCACCCACACCCTCCTCATACCTCACCCACACCCTCCTCATACCTCACCCACACCCTCCTCATGCACCTCCCACACTCTCCTCACACCTCACTTCCACATACTCGTTTTGCAGTTGCAACTTTGGGATCCATCCCTTTCATCTTCTTTGTTGCCATGGGTGATGCTTTGGCAGCCATAATCTTGTCATTTCTAGGTAGCTATGACAAAGAATGGACACCACCATTAGTTAGGTTTTGTTTATATCTACTTACCTTGTTATATGGGAATTCCCACTTGTTGTTCTGATATCCATGGAGCGACTGGAGACAAGGAAGGTCTCAGATGATGATGCAACACACACCACCTCCTCATCAAACACACCTCCTCATCAAACACACACCTCACCAAACATACCAACTCCTCACCAAACATACCACCTCCTCACCAAACATACCACCTCCTCACCAAACATACCACCTCCTCACCAAATATACCACCTCCTCACCAAACATACCACCTCCTCACCAAACATACCAACTCCTCACCAAACACACCAACTCCTCACCAAACACACCAACTCCTCACCAAACACACATTCAACACACAAAACACACAATACCTCCTCTAGCATCTTGGAGACCAGCACTTTCAGTGTTGGTTCCGGCACAACGTCCCCTGTATTCTCCCTCATGTTCATTGCTGCTGAGGAGAGGATCTGGAAAGGAGGGTGGAACCTGATGTGGCCCAATCCAATCAAGCACACACACACACACACACACACACACACACACACACACACACACACACACACACACACACACACACACACACACACACACACACACACACACACACACACACACACACACACACACACACACACACGTGCACACCTACATAAGCACACCTACCTAATACACTGGAATGACAAGATAAATCATTATCATGATGATACATAAAAGAAACAGTAGCTTTTATATTCTTGATTTCAAATGGTCAATGAATTGTGTTTATTTTGCTCATTATTTACATGACCTGACCTTAGTAGGCATCATTAAATTTATGACAATAGTCAATTAACTACACATCTAAGATATAATGGGAAGAGAATATCAATACTTGGGCTTTCCACTTTTTGTGGTTAATAAAGTTTTAATTAAACTATCAGCAATTGTGGTAACACAATGAAGCTACTACATGGATTGTGGTAAAACAATGAAGCTACTACATGGATTGTGGTTAACATGATTTGTTCACCTGCTAATCTGTAGCTACTCTGTTAATTTAAGGTTTTAACAAAATCTCAAACATGGTGGGGTTAATAGCTTGTTAATATAACTTGGTGCCAATAACCTGTACTTATAACATAGTACCAATAACTTGTGCCAATAACCTGGTGCTAATGTCTCTTTATTTACAGCAAATAAACAGGTCATCAACTAATCGGCTACAAGGATTTCAAAGTGAATCTGTTCAATACTAGAGTGAAACATGGTGGTACATCCACACACCAGCAATTTGTCAGACAACACAGACTCTTTGAAATATAGCTTCTATTATTAAACTTTGTGACTGAAATGTTCTTACACTCAAATTGATGCCCCCCTTCAGCTACTAGTCATCACACTTATATGCACATACCTTCAAGTAGTCATCACACACAGTCTTAATTTTTAGGTTTAATGAAGGCTGCAAAACTGTCTTCAACAAATCAAGTGTCTTCACTGCACTGACCCCGCCTCCTCTGGGATGGGGAGGAGGGTGGTAGGAGTGGGGAGGAGGATGGTGGGAGTGGGGAGGAAGGTGATGGGAGTGGGGAGGAGGGTGGTGGGAATGGGGAGGAGGGTGATGAGAGTGGGGAGGAGGGTGATGAGAGTGGGGAGGAAAGAAATTCCCCTCACCTTGTCCTGTGATAGGGATGCATGGCTGACAGAGCAGCTCGGTGGGCATATCTAATGAATGAAACACATGTGAGGAAAGATGTGCTCTACAAGCCACAACACCCGCATTACTTGCTTCTCTTGGGGAAGTTGTGCAGAGTCACATCCAGAGGCTGGTGGATGACAATGAGATCACAAGCATACCACTGTGCACACACCAACCCTTACAGCCAAGGGGGCATTATCTGGGATCACAGTAGGGTGGGTAGGGCTGTAGGCTGTTGGCCCAAACTGAGTAACGTAAGTCGTGAATATCAGACCCGGTTCCATTCCATCCCCATCATCATCTGGCTGAGAGGCAGTTGGGGATGGGGACCGGGAGAGTGAGGATTGATCCTCATCTATCAGTGGGGCAATGGATGAGTTCGCTTCCCTAGCAACGAAGCTGGCAAATGATTCGTCATCATTGGGATAGGGGGAGGTAGTGTCACTACGGTCTGGGGACGGGTCACTGAGACTGTGACCATTGCCTGGGGCTAGTTTACATCCCTCTTCCCCAGGCCTGGATGCTTCTGTGAAGTACAAAGGAAAGTGATATAATTATGTATGTCCTTGTGTGCCCACACACGTAAACACACACACACACGTACATACACATACACTTGTAGCACATACACACATACACATGTAGACATACACATGTACACACATATACACACGTACACACACACACACACATGTACACACATACACACACACACACACTGGTACACACACAAACACAAACACACACTGGTACACACACACACACACACACACACACTGGTACACACACACACACACACACACACACACACACAGACCATTGGCTGTCATTGTGTCCATCTCATCTTCCAGATCATCTATGAACTCTTCATTGGCGTGCAGTGAAGGAGACCTATATCACCAAGAGGTCACATGACACACCAGAGAGGTCACATGACACACACAGGGCCACAGCATAACTTATGGTCGTACCTTGTAATAACCTTGTGCGTGAGGCCATTAAGATCCTCATGCGATGCCACTGACACTTTGTGAGACACACCTAAAAGATCTGCAGATTCACTTGGCAGCAAGGATGGAAGTTCCACTGGTCCAGGAATTGGTGACTCGGTCACATGTACACTAGCCAATGGTTGGGTCACATGTACATCAACCGATGGCGAGGTCACATGCACATCAGCTAACAGCTCGATGTCTGCCCCACCTACAGTCTCCATGCCAACCGGTAGAGACCCTGTGAGAAGGGGAGTGTTTCCACAAGAGGGAGGATGTTCCCCTGTCCCCCTTAGGGAAGTACAGTCCTCTGGAGGATGGTGTTCCCCTGTCCCCCTTAGGGAAGTACAGTCCTCTGGAGGATGGTGTTCCCCTGTCCCCCTTAGGGAAGTACAGTCCTCTGGAGGATGGTGTTCCCCTGTCCCCCTTAGGGAAGTACTGTCCTCTGGAGGATGGTGTTCCCCTGTCCCCCTTAGGGAAGTACTGTCCTCTGGAGGATGGTGTTCCCCTTGCAGTAGATGTGATGAGGATGCTGGCTCTTTCTTGGCTTCACAGGTGGATCCCGCACACTGTGGCTCTGTGGTGGCTGCTTGCATGGATGTGGCGCTGAGGAGGAGGAACAGGATGATGTGAGAGGGGTGTGAAGGAGGGGCAGGTGTGTGTGGAGGGATGTGAAGGAGGGAAAGATGGTGTGTGTGGGGATGTAAAGAGGGGCAGGTGTGTGGAGGGATGTGAAGGAGGGGCAGGTGTGTGTGGGATGTGAAGGAGGGGATTATGGTGTGTGTGGGGATGTAAAGAGGGGCAGGTGTGTGGAGGGATGTGAAGGAGGGGCAGGTGTGTGTGGGGATGTGAAGGAGGGGCAGATGGTGTGAGGGATGTGAAAGAGGGGCAGGTGTGTGTGGGGATGTGAAGGAGGGGCAGATGGTGTGAGGGATGTGAAAGAGGGGCAGGTGTGTGGGGATGTAAGGAGGGGCAGGTGTGTGTGGGGATGTGAAGGAGGGGCAGATGGTGTGAGGGATGTGAAAGAGGGGCAGGTGTGTGTGGGGATGTAAGGAGGGGCAGGTGTGTGTGGGGATGTGAAGGAGGGGCAGGTGTGTGTGGGGATGTGAAGGAGGGGAAGATGGTGTGTGGGGTGTGAAGGAGGGGCAGATGGTGTGTGGGAATGTGAAGGAGGGGCAGATGGTGTGTTGGGGTGGTAACACAATGTTCACAAGCACTACTGCAAAAGAGCAATTAATCCACAGCACCCTCCTCCTGCTCTTCCACCTCACCACATCAAACTCTTCCTTCCTAAGCTGCCCTACAGCCCCAGCTGCGACCATAGCATCTCTGGTGTGCTCTCCAAGGGCAAAAAACAAAATGCTGTCGCTGAACGACCAGCTCTCTCTGGCAAACGACTGCTGTGCGTTCCGCGCACCTACGACTAAACAAGAACACAACCCGTGCTCAAGCCAACACTGCCTCCAGCTGAGTCAGGAGGGATGGGCGCGGGAACGAGGCAGCTCACACAATGCTTTTCCCCAGCTATGGCGGTTTTTATATGTTCACCTCCGACACAAAAACGCTAAAAGGTAACAAAACAACGTGCCAAAAATGTACTTAGTCGCTATGAATATGTCAGTCACTGTAAAACCGCAGAGGGGATTTTATAGACCTCGCGACTTACCCAAGCTCTGTGACATTGTGGGTCGCCTGGATGCATGGAAGAGCCGAATCCATGGGAGCTGGCTCGGGGTCCGCTCCTGCGTGCTCAACAACACACGGGTCCATTGCGCACTGGTGCTCGCGTCGGTAGGATTGTTGCGGCTGGTCAATGAATGAAAAATACTTTGTGTTGCCAACGCTGATTTAGAATAACTCGAGTAGTGAGACGACGTGGACCAGATAGTGAAGCGGTTTCCACCCGTGACAGCTGCAAAAGCTGCTTTTGTAGCTGCAATTATGTTCCCAACCGTGCTTGATAAAATTTTCTTTGCAGCTCACAACTACACCATTCTATCACCAGACGCCATAACCACAGTATACGATTGTCTCACGTGATCTCCTTTGAAATGGCCGAACAAAAAAGCTGTAGCAAGAAAAATGCGACTCCCGTTTCTACTAGTTCAAGGCTTCAAATAAATCCGAATGGCATAAAAGAACTTTCAGAGAGGTTGGTGGACTTAGTGAGTGGGAACGAAATCAACCGAGAGCTTATACAACTGGTCCACTATCTCAAATCGAAATCATTACGTCATGAGCGCAACGCCCACGCGTTTCGCATCAGCGGGGGCCTGGCTGCTCTGATGAGGCTTTTACCTCTCTGCACGAAGCATGCAAAAAACTTGACTTTGCTGCTAGGCACTCTCGGAAACCTTTGTGCACTAGAGCAAGAGACGAGAAGTATGGTAAGAGACACAATGCATCTGCAAACTGGGCATAAACGTTTAATGTGTCACCCCATGCAGGTAATGAATACAGTTTTGTCAGATATTGGTTAGTTTGCATACCTGAACGTTGATGAATGATAATTTATTAGCTTGCTCTGGACACACACACACACACACACACACACACGCACACACACACACACACATACATGCACATACAACACACACACATGCACACACACACGCACACAACAACACACAAGTTGCTATACTCCAAACATCACAGGACTCTGGTGTAGTGAACACTGCATCACGTGTCCTTGGCAACCTTGCTGTAGACCAATCCAGCCTACTCCAAATAAGGAGCACCTGGGAAGGGATGACAAGAGACCTCACCAGCCTCCTCTCCACAGTGCAAGCCTCCAGCTGCAAACAGAGCATCCTGCGAGCCCTGAGGGTCTTGTGCACCGACCACATCAGCAGGGCCGAGCTGAGAAGCCAGGAGCAGCTGCTTGTGCTGGCGGACTGCCTTCGGGCAACAGACAAGGACCTGGTTGCTGCAGCCTTAAGGACCACGGACGCTCTTACCCAGTCCCCAGACCCAGATGCCATTCACACCTTGTGCACCAGTGGCATGATCCCAGTGGTGATGGATCACCTGACAGGAGGCAGCAGCCGGGCACTCACACATTGCTGCATCAACATCCTCCTAAGCTGTGCCCAGTGCAGTGAAGGCAGGACCTTCCTCGGAAGCGCTGGGGGTGTGGAAGCACTTTACCGCTACACCCAGACCTGCAAGGTGGGAGATCGCAGGGGAGCTATGTTCTCGAGAGCGGTGAGGGGGGTGTGCTGGTGTTGCAAGGACGTGGTCTCCCGTCAGAGGGTGAGGGACTGTGGTGCCTTGGGGGAGATGGTGAGGATGCTCTCAGAGGCAGAGTCTGCTCCCCTCCACCCCGACATCCTGTCCGCCCTCATTTGCTTCTACTTTGACGAGAACACGCTTAAATTTATGGTGAGGCTATTAGGTTTGCTCAAGGCCCTCACCTACCACCTCAGGAAGGCAATGGAAGGGACTGCTGATAAGGGCAGAACAGAGGGTGGTGTGTCAGCCTCATCAGTACCCTCCTCTTGCAAGGATAGCAGTAGTGAGAGCGAGGAGATCAGTATGGCATGGGAGCAGGAGGGGTACGAGACGCCCAGTGACGGTAGCTCCACCTCCTCCATTCCCCCTACCCTCCCTCGCACCAGCACTTGCCCCATGGTAACCACCTCTTCCCCTTCCACACCTTCCCTCCTGCTCCACCCCTCGTCCTTCTCACACACACCCTCCTCACACACACCCTCCTCACATACTTCGTCCTCACAGACACCCTCCTCACATACTTCGTCCTCACAGACACCCTCACACACCTCGTCCTCACACACACCCTCCTCACATACCTCCTCCTCTCCCAATGACCAGTCAGAAGACATTTGGTCTATAGCCATGGAGTGTAGCCCACTCCACCCTTCACTGCCAGAGACGGAAGCCCCTCCTTCAAAGCGTCCTAGGCTCAGTCTGGACCCAGAGCACCACAAACCTGTTCCAGCAAACTTCATTGACTCGCTGCTGTCACCTCATCCTGGATCGTTGCTACAGGCGACGAGGGGGGGGGAGGCTCCCGTGTGCATTGAGCCCATCACCACCAGCACGGAGGGTCAGGTGGTTCTCCTGCTGTCCAGGGTTTCCCACCTGCGAGACTGCCTCGGTTGCCTAGCAACACCTGAAGTCCTAGTGACCGTATTGGATTACTTTTTCTCCACCTCTGTGCTTCATCCCAACACGCACTGCTTCAAGGTCCTGGTGAGGATCTTCATGAATCCACACTGCCTACAGGACTGTGTGATCAGCCTGGTACCCTCACTCATCTATCAGCGGCTGAGGTTCTCGCCATCTCACAACACCGGACCTTCACTCCCACCTGATGTCATGCAGGAAACCCCCACATCCAGCATGACATCATCATTATCCTTCACCCAACCACCAAGGCAGGTTTCACAATTCCATACATCGCCTGTTGGTGCAAGTGGCCGCCCTTCAACAGCTGCTGTTAGTGACCCTATTGTTAGTGACCCCCCTTCAACAGCTGCTGCTGGCTCCTTGGAGGCACAACAACAGCATCATTCCTTCTATGCACTGGGACAAGAGCTTCTTGAAAAGCTCTCCAAAGTAGCCGAGTCCCCTTATGGCCAGGGGGTGTTGGCCCACACCCTGTTGAGAGGGGGAACCCAGGAGCAGGAAGCCAGTGTTCTGGCACTCCCACTGCTGTCACGGTAAGAAGACTTCTTGTTGCTTGTATCGAGCAGTGTGGGTGAAGGAGGGGTGTGGTCTGAAGAATGCATATGGGTGGAGTCAGAGGCATGGGTGGAGTCAGAGGCATGGGTGGAGTCAGAGGCATGGGTGGAGTCACAGGCATGGGTGGAGTCACAGGCATGGGTGGAGTCACAGGCATGGGTGGAGTCAGAGGCATGGGTGGAGTCACAGGCATGGGTGGAGTCACAGGCATGGGTGGAGTCACAGGCATGGGTGGAGTCACAGGCATGGGTGGAGTCACAGGCATGGGTGGAGTCACAGGCATGGGTGGAGTCACAGGCATGGGTGGAGTCACAGGCATGGGGGTCGGAGGTGGAATGGAACCCAAGGTAAAACTTTTTGTCCACACACAGGTCGTCACGCTTTCGTCAGAAGATGATGGTGGAGTACAGAGGGCTCGAAGTACTAATCCGATTGGTCAAAACCAGAGGAAGCAGTAGTACCCATTCCATGGCCATAGACTCGTTGCTGCTACTTGCTTGCAGGTGCCTCGGTCTAGACAGCGTCCCTCTCCATGATCAGCAACATCCAGTGTCCTGTTGTCTCACACCTGAGGATCCCACCCCCCCATCCTCACAGGACATGACACAGAGGGACCTTATCATCCCTCCATACCAACATCACTGTAGATATATGGACACAGACCATGACCCTTTTGATACCAGGGTCATCGTTCAGAGCAATGGCACCAGTGGGACTTTCCTTGTGCATCGCTCTGCACTCCAAGAGATGTCAGAGATGTTTGCGGCCATGTTGAGTGGGCGTTATCAAGAATCAAGTTGCGATGTGATCACCATTAAAGGGATAAGACCCTCCGTGCTCTGTTCCGTGCTTCACTTTATGTATGGCTGCCATTGGTCCTGCCCTGAAGTTATGGCAACTGTTCTTGACGAGGAGACAGCTGCTGTAACTCAGTCCACTGACAGTGTAGCTGACCTAGAGCAGTTCAGCTTAGTAGTCAATGAACATTGCATTGATGCCATCACAAGCCAGCTCAGCGAGAGGGAAGATGGGATTATGATGGGACACTGCCTGCGTGTGTTAGCCTGTGCAGGTCGATTCTTGATCCCCGACCTGATTGCAGCATGTGAGGGGTATCTGGATGCAGTGCTGTGTCCGGGAATGGTCGTGCCCCTTTTCCAGTTCTCTGAGCTGCACAGCAGTGGTTATCTGAGGGCCAGGTGCATCCACTGCCTCTTGAGGGTGCCTCACACTGATCTGAGGAGAGCAGTGTTCCGAGAGCTGCTGGACTCGAGTGATGGGGAAGAAGCCATCACACTTATTCAGAGACTAATCATATCTCCACATTGACTGTTTGATTTACGTGTGTCCAAGTACAATGCAATTTAGGCCAAAGATTGTAGGGTCTATATACGTCTATAGTTGGGCAGCTCAGCGCGGTCTTCCTATTACTAATTCGTTTTATTATCATTTTTTAGGGATGTGGAGGTGATATGGGCGATGAGTTGGAACGGTTTCTTGGTGAATGGAAACACCAGTTGGAGGCAGGAGAAAAGACAGGTGTGCCTCCATTGCCTCGAAGCGGACTGCAGTCCGATAACGGGGAACTACTGGGCAAAAGAAACGATAGAGACGAATCCGCCATTGTATCGTCTGAAGCAAAGAGGCAAGCTCGCGAGCCATCCCCTTTGTTGGTACTTCGAAGCGTAGAGACTAGTCTCAGTAGCGCCATTCAGCTGAACACGGGGAATAGGTCAGCACCGAAGAACCACACCGAAACTTTGGTTGACACACTGATTGCCGACTTGGTGGGCACTGAATAGGACTGTTCTTACCTAGGTGGTTGATATTATTTGACTTGCAGAATGAGCTCAATACGATCCCGTTCTTCGAAGTGCAGCTACCACGTGAGATTGCAATCGCTATCTTCCGTTACCTCAGCGTGAAGGACCTGTGTGTCTGCGCTCGCGTGAGCAAGAGTTGGCGCGCATTGGCCGAAGACAACGTGTTATGGAGTGCAATATGCCAGTCCCAGGGTTACAGAAATGAAGATGTGTGAGTCGTAATGAAGTACGTATGACTTTTGTTTAGCTGAATGGCGTCATTGCAGTCCTCACCCACGACGTGTGAGAGCCTGCTGTTCTCTGTAGTTCCTTCCTCTCCCACCCCTCTTGATTGTCACATGACCCATTCTATTTCATCCGAGACCATGGTAACCTCTGTGCCCTCCGAAGGGGTCTGTTGAGGGTTGAATTTTAAGTTGATTATTTTCATGTATTTCTGGATATTAGTACACATTAGCTTGGCACATTTCCATCATACATGTAAATTGGTTTTAAATCTTGGCATTTCAATGCAGGCTGTTAATCCACTTAAGATAAGTGTTAATCCTCAATGGCCATTCAACACTTGATATGCACAATGATGTAAATGGAGTCAAAACTTTTAGTGCAGTTGGTCACATATGGTGTCAATACACGTTGAAGTAGCTACTTGTATGTGTTGTCATGTGTGTTACCATGGCGACATATCTATCCCTTCATCATGTTTTGCAGTATTCAGTGGAAGTCAGTTGTGCGGAAAGCTATGGTTCAAAGACGAAGAGTTAGGAACAACTGGAAGGTGAGGATGGTGGGAAATGTGTGGGGGATGGTGGGAAATGTGGGGGGATGGTGGATAATGTGAGGGGGATGGTGGGAAATGTGAGGGGGATGGTGGGTAATGTGAGGGGGATGGTGAGGGGGTGGTGGGAAATGTGAGGGGGGTGGTGGATAATGTGAGGAGGATGGTGGATAATGTGAGGGGGATGGTGGGTAATGTGAGGGGGATGGTGGGTAATGTGAGGGGGGTGGTGGGTAATGTGAGGGGGATGGTGGGTAATGTGTGGGGTGGGGGTAATGTGAGGGGGTGGTGGGTAATGTGGAGGATGGTGGGAAATGTGTGTATAGTGTGGGGGTGGGGATGAGGTGGTTGTGATCAGTCATTTTGTATGCAGGAGAGGATATGTGGTCTGAATGATCTTAGACCTGATGCCATTGGTCGGATGTGCTGTGCAGTCTACAATCAAAACCAAGTGTTCTTCTGGTACAACCTTTTGTTTTATGGTGATCGTGTGACCACTTTCACTGAGGTGTGATCATGTGACCACTTTCACTGAGTGTGATCATGTGACCACTTCACTGAGTGTGATCATGTGACCACTTCACTGAGTGTGATCATGTGACCACTTTCACTGAGTGTGATCATGTGACCACTTTCACTGAGTGTGATCATGTGACCACTTTCACTGAGGTGTGATCATGTGCTTATGTGACCCACCTTCTTAGGTGGTGATTGTGTGATCACATGACCCACCTGGTAATTATGTGATCTTGCCCATATGCACACACACACACACACACACACACACACACACACACACACACACACCTTTTCACAGCTGTTCTTCAGGTGAAGCATACATGTGGGACGTTCGAGTGGACTGGGGACCTGTCGAGTTGCAGCAATCACGTGGTGCAGACACACCCACTTGCTGTGATTTTAGTGATGGCTGGGCTGTTGTAGGTACATTGTCAGGTCAGTTTAGATGGGGTGCAGCTGTATGGTGCCCAGACAGCTGCACATCACACAGGAAATTTGAACGTGATGGACACCCAGACCCGAACATCAGTGCACTGTCTCAGAGAGCTGGGTCATGTGACTTCAGTGATGGTGGCGTCAGCCGATGCTGCGATAACAGTACTGGCGTGTGTCGACATTGTATCACCTCAGTTGGATGTGCACTCAGATGTGTTGGTGATTAAATCAGAGCAAGGGGAGGATTGGAGGACATTCTATCTGGAGCTGCCTCACACTAAGGTAGGCCTGGATAGCATTGTGTATGGTAGTAGGACTGTGGGCATGTCTGTTGCTAAGGGTAGCATAACTGTTGTGAAGCATTGTCGAAGATGTTGCTAAGGGTAGCATAACTGTTGTGAAGCATTGTCGAAGATGTTGCTAAGGGTAGCATAACTGTTGTGAAGCATTGTAGAAGATGTTGCTAAGGGTAGCATAACTGTTGTGAAGCATTGTCGAAGATGTTGCTAAGGGTAGCATAACTGTTGTGAAGCACTGTAGAAGATGTTGCTAAGGGTAGCATAACTGTTGTGAAGCACTGTAGAAGATGTTGCTAAGGGTAGCATAACTGTTGTGAAGCATTGTAGAAGATGTTGCTAAGGGTAGCATAACTGTTGTGAAGCATTGTCGAAGATGGCTAATTTAAAGTCACGTTACAGTTCGTTTCACTGCAGGTGTGCAAGCTGGGGTTCCTCCCTCACTCGCGGAGCAGTTCATTGGTCAGTTATGATGTCATCTATTCCACCCAAACCACACTTGCAGTGCAAGCTGTCGGGTCCCCATCCAGCACAGCCACCCACTTCCTCACGTCGGAGGGGGAAGTGGGGTCTTCCCACGTCAACACTTTTGACCACACCCCTCAGACTGTGGCCTGTGCGACCAGCTCCCATGGTTACCATGTGCAGCTGTTTGACTTGCGTACAGCTGCACACCTCACCACACTGAAGGGTCATTTGCAGCCAGTCACTGCCATCAACATCAGACAGAGTCCTCCTAACTGTATAGTGACTGGCTCTGTTGATAAGAGGTAGTTGTCTGCATGTGTGTGTGTGTGTGTGTGTGTGTGTGGTGTGTGTGTGTGTGTGTGTGTGTGTGTGTGTGTGTGTGTGCGTGTGCGTGTGTGCGTGTGCGTGTGTGTGTGTGTGTGCGCGTGTGTGTGCATGTGTGTGTGTGTATGGTGATGAGTTTTTCCTTCTTTGTTGATGACATCAGCAGTGTCCTTTGTTCGAATCAAGGGTGTGTGTGTACGACTATGCACGCAGCTCGCAACCTATCATGAAGCTGCATGGACACACTGATGTGGTCAGGAGTGTTCAGATGAATGACTGGAAAGTGGTGTCAGGAAGGGGTGAGGTGGTGTGGGGGGTGTGGTGGTGGGGGGGTGTATGGTGAGGTGTGTGTGGGGGTGTATGGTGAGGGTGTGTGGGGGTGTATGGTGAGGGTGTGTGTGGGGTGTGTATGGTGAGGTGTGTGTGTGGGGGGTGTATGGTGAGGTGTGTGTGGGGGTGTATGGTGAGGTGTGTGTGGGGGGTGTATGGTGAGGTGTGTGTGGGGGGTGTATGGTGAGGTGTGTGCCGGCATCACAGTATATGTGTACTGGGTTTGATTGCAGTGCTGATGGTGTAGTGATCGTGTGGGACCAGAGGATGCAATCTGAACTTTGGAGACTATCTGAAAGGTGTGTGTGTGTGTGTGTGTGTGTGTGTGGTGTGTGGTGTGTGTGTGTGTGTGTGTGTGTGTGTGTGTGTGTGTGTGTGTGCGTGTGCGTGTGCGTGTGTGTGTGCGTGTGCGTGTGCGTGTGTGTGTGTGTGTTGTGTCGATGTGTTCACTGCTTTGTGGTTGGTGTTCAGGTACCCAGTGGGTCTTTGCCAATTTGATGAAACTTTCCTGGTTATTGGTCATATCTGTTCAGACCCAGTGCCTGCTGGCTACCATGGTAACTTTCACCAGCGGTATGTTGTCTACCACCTTGAAATGTGGAATAATCCCCCTCTCTCTCACACACACACACTCCTACTCTCACACACACACATACACAGGCAGAAAGGTCTATTGCGCGTCCTGGATTTCTCAATAGATCCTCGCCACTATACCACTCTGCTCCCCTCCATTTGCTCCTCTACATACAACGAAACCCAGCGCATCGTTCTACAACTTAGACCTTGTCTATCCTTATGACTTTATCGGGTAATTATTGTAGCTAATTGCAGCATTCATTAAATGGGCGGGGCTTGGTTTCCTGTTTCTGGCCCGGGCGCTACCCCCGCGCTCGATTCAAAACACATTCAGCAGGCGGCTGCGAGGAAATGCGAACATCACGCGTCCCGCATTGGTAGGTATTAATTTCTACTCTCGTTAGCGTGGAAGTGGTTAACGCCGCTGGAAGTGGAGCGACAGATATCGTTGAGCCAGTTTTGTACACACCACTTTGCAGGGTAGCACAGACAAGACCCATGTCGTCGCAAGTTGGTGGCTATGAGGTGAGCACACGAGGTAGCAGTAGCGGCACATGTCCTTCCCGCCGCTTTTGCGGCGTGCGGGATTTATGCTACGGCCTGCACCGTCGATACCGATGGGCGTGGTGTAGCATTTCTAAGGCTGCATAGCGTTTGTGGTTTCAACTGTCGATATTTTCCTAGCTGGGTAGGTGAGAAGATGGCGTTATAAATATGAGCGAGCACCAACACGTTTGATTGGCTCCCATTAGCTCGCATTGTACACATATGAGGTAGGAGATGCGACGACGGTCATGGATTTACGAATTAGTCATGCCCGGGGGAACAGCGTATGAAGTGGTGGCTCAAAGGATTAAATGATGGCTCGGGCATTTGTGCTGTTAAGCTCTAAGTGATTTCACAGGGCGGGAAAGCTGCCAGTGGCCCACACACATGCTACAAATGTGCTACACTTGTGCCTGTGAATATGCTCCAGAGATGCAACACACTCTGACTGAATTGATACAGCATGTGTGTAGTGGGCGCTGTGTGTGTCAGGGGTGTAGCATGTTGGCTGATAGACTGATGGTGGGATACCAGATGATTGCAGTGATGCAGGCAACAATGACTTTCCTCCTCCTCCTCCACACATGCATAGCTACCATACCAGAACGTTAGTTTGGATAGTCCAAACACATTCCATGTGTGGTGTGTACAAGAAAGGTGTGTTAAATGAGGGGACTATTAGGAAAGAACTAAAAAGGAAAGTTGTAAAGAGAATTTGTTATGCGCAAAATTGGAAGTCATCACCTGACCTAGTCATATGATGGTAACAGATAACATGATTTCGAGTACCCTCAGTGACACAGAAGTGAGTCTATGAGGAGGAGGAGGAGAAGGGGGAGGGTAAGGAAGGTTTTGAGGTAGAGGAATGTGTGTGGGGGTTGAGGGAGTGACTTAGTCATTTGCCTCATGAATACCTAACTATGCACATTGTGTTATCCTCATGGGAGAGGTACTACCCCTGATTGCTAGGTCTGAGGAAGAGGAATTGCCTCAGGAGCCCCCCTGGGGAGGAGTGGCTACAGCACAAGTAGCTACTCTTGCCTATTATGTGATTCCAATTGTGCATGGGATAGCAGAGGCCCATGGGATAGCAGAGGCCCATGGGATAGCAGAGGCCCATGGGATTGGTATCAGAGCAAAGACCTCTTCTTCTATTACATAGCTAATGCAGGCTGTGAATGTGGAAGGAAGCACATAGGCCGGGTATAAGAGCATTGGTCTGAGGAGGAGGGAGGCTGGGGACTTGGCAGTTTGACAGTCCCCCAGGTTATGAAACATCTCTGTACCATTTAGTGCATCTCTGAACTCTTCAACTGCTACATCTGCACTGAGAAGCTAACGGAAGCAGCCATGTGTCCGCACTGCTCTCAGGTTGGCTGCATCGCTTGTGTAAAGGTGAGTGGAAGATGAGGGAGAAAGAGAGGGAGGAGGGAGGGAGGGAGGTGGAGAGGGCAGCACCAGTTTAATTCTTTTACCTCTAGGTGACAGCAGTGTTTGTGTGTGTACATGTGTGTGTATGGGTGTGTGTGTATGGGTGTGTGTGTGAGTGTATGTGTTTGATTATTCCTATCTCTCTGCTATAGCGATGGACAGATTCTAAGAAAGAATGCCCCCACTGCAGGTAGAGGTGGCATGTGTTATGAGTGGGTGTGATGGTTTGTGAGGATGGGTATGGTTTTTGAGTACTGCTATGACCTTCTCTCCCAGGGAGGAGATAACAGCTGACCAGCTCATACGAGTACCCATCTTTGATAAGGTAAGTCATTGGGTATCTGGATCCCTCCCTCCCTCCCTCCCTCCCTCCCTCCCTCCCTCCCTCCCTCCCTCCCTCCCTCCCTCCCTCCCTCCTCCTCCCTCCCTCCCTCCCTCCCTCCCTCCCTCCCTCCCTCCCTCCCTCCCTCCCTCCCTCCCTCCTCCCTCCCTCCTCCCTCCCTCCCTCCCTCCCTCCTCCCTCCCTCCCTCCCTCCCTCCCTCCCTCCCTCCTCCCTCCCTCCCTCCCTCCTCCCTCCCTCCTCCCTCCTCCCTCCTCCCTCCTCCCTCCTCCCCTCCCTCTCCTCCTCTCTCCTCCCTCCCTCTCTCCTTCCTCTCTCCCTCACTCCTCTCATCCTCCCTCTTTTCTCCCTCCCTCTCTCCTCTCTCCCTCCTCCTCCTTCCTCCCTCCTTCCTCCCTCCTTCCTCCCTAAATCTGCCCTCCCTCCACCTCCTCCCCCTCTTTTCCACCTCCTTCCTTCCTTCACTTCCCCATATCTCTCCTCTAACTTTACTTTCTCCTTCATGGAACTAGTTAATTGACCAGCTAACGGACCAGCAACCTTTGGAGTCACCAGGAAAAGACATGGAAGTCAAGATGTATGTATAGCTCAGTACCATTAGCATGGCAACAATTGACCTTTAACCTTAGGTGCTCGGAACATGGCCGAAGCTTAGAGGTGTACTGTGCCAAGTGCAACATGTTCATCTGCCATGAGTGTGCATTGTGGGGAAAGGTGAGTGTGTTTGTGGGGTATGTTTGTGGGGGAAAGGTGAGTGTGCTTGTGTGCTTGTGTGGAAAGGTGAGTGTGCATTGTGGGGAAAGGTGAGTGTGCTTGTGGGGTGTGTTTGTGGGGAAAGGTGAGTGTGCTTGTGTGCATGTGTGGAAAGGTGAGTGTGCATTGTGGGGAAAGGTGAGTGTGCTTGTGGGGTGTGTTTGTGGGGAAAGGTGGGTGTGCTTGTGTGGAAAGGTGGGTGTGTTTGTGGGGAAAGGTGAGTGTGCTTGTGGGAATGGTGAGTGTGTTTGTGGGGAAAGGTGAGTGTGCTTGTGGGAAAGGTAAGTGTGCTTGTGTGGTGTGCTTGTGTGGAAAGGTGAGTGTGCTTGTGTGGTGTGTTTGTGAGGAAACCACCTCCACACAACACCACACTAACACCTCCACACTAACACCTCCACACTAACACCTCCACACTAACACCACACTAACACCTCCACACAACACCTCCACACAACACCTCCACACAACACCTCCACACAACACCTCCACACTAACACCTCCACACAACACCACACTAACACCTCTACACTAACACCTCTACACTAACACCTCTACACTAACACCTCTACACTAACACCTCTACACAACACCACACTAACACCTCACACAACACCACACTAACACCTCACACAACACCACAATAACACCTCACACAACACCACACTAACACCTCACACAACTCCACAATAACACCTCACACAACACCACAATAACACCTCACACAACACCACAATAACACCTCACACAACACCACACTAACACCTCACACAACACCACACTAACACCTCACACAACACCACACTAACACCTCCACACTAACACTTCATCCTACACACTCATTTCATCATCACAGCACCCAGGCCATCCAGTAGAGAAAGCTGATGAACATTACAAGAAACAGAGAACGATGATTGAAGAGAAGGTATGTGTGATGGTGTGGAGGAGTGTGTATTCATTGGTAGGGAGGGATGAAAAGGTTGAGATGCACATTTCCACTCATCAGTTGAACACTTTAAAAGACTCTCTGAAGATTGTTCTGAACTATGTAGAGCAGACAGAAAAAAAGATGGAAGATTTGAAGAGGACTCACAACAAATCTGCAGTATGTAGCAGGTAGTGTCTTGTGGTTACTTTGCAACACTGGTCTCTGTAGAATGAGATTGAACGAGCGGTCACAAAAATGAGAGCTGAGTTAGAGAAACACACCAAATCACACATGAGAAATTTAGATGGTGAGTGGGTGTGGTCACTGTGCTCTGACTAAAGTGATGATGTCATCACCCACAGCCGTGAAGAATAGACTGGAGGCACAGAGCAAGGATATAGCTGCAGTGTCCTTGGAGCTAAATGCCAAGGTACCCAGCCCATACATGAGGTGCAGAGGGCAGGCTACATAGTTTGTTGTCCCCAGATGAGGTCTCGTTCTTACTCATCACTCCTAACACAAACCGGGGAACTCAAGAGAGACATTGAGTCAAGGCTGGAGAAGGTAGGAGATGGAAGGTGAGGAGCAGCTAAGTCAGTTGTAGTTGTCTGTCCCCTTTCAGATTCGAATCTCCATTGCAAGTTTCGACGCTGTTCCTTCAGTGGAACCACTAGTGAAGTAAGACATTTCAGTGTGGGGGGTTTTGAACACTTACTCCACACATGTGGTATTCACTCACGTTACAAGCACTTAGCATTCTTCACATACCTCTGCCTTACAACAGCTCCCCCCTCCTACCTCCCCCTTGCAGCAGGATAGTTCCCAAGTATGAATATGGAACACTCACCATTCATCCATTCCAGTAAGATGCCTAGATAGAGTTACAGCCTCTCATCATCCTGTGTCCACCTTGAAACAGAGCCAGACAGATTCAGGGAGACGAGATCTTTAGCAATCCCTTGAATGTAGATGGGATGACATGGAAGCTGAAGGTGTATCCTGTAAGAGATGGCGTGTGTGTGTGTGTGTGTGTATGTGTGTGTGTGTGTGTGTGTGCATTTGTGTAGAGGGCATTTATGTGTGGGTGTTCATGTGTACGTGTGTATGGACATATATGCATGACGTGTGTGTGTGTATGTGTGTGTGTGTGTGTGCGTGTGTGTGTGTGTGTGTGTGTGTGTGTGCGTGTGTGTGTGTGTGTGTGTGTGTGTGTGTGTGTGTGTGTGTGTGTGTGTGTGTATGGACATATGCATGCATGTTAGTGTAACTTGTATGAATGGAAGAGCGGACATGTCATCAGCAAGCAGTGTTTCTTGTGATATGTTGTAGATCGTTTCAATCAATCATTTTGGCCTTTTTTATCATTTCAGAACGGCCACAAAGAAGACACTGGAAAGTATCTGTCTGTGTTCATTGAGCTGACATCTGGATTTGAGAGAAAGGCGAAGTAAGCTACCCCTCCTCTCCCCACCTCATCGGCTGGCCATGTGACTTTGCCTTAATTGTAGCTACCAGTATAGTATCATCATGCTATTCAATGCCTCAGAGAAGTACCCGCACAAAAACTTTCAGAAAGAGTACGGTAAGTTGAAGACATGCAGCCAAGTGCATCATTTGACCATCACATTTGTGGCTTCAGAGTCGGATTTCAGTGATGGGGAGTCTTGGGGTTACAGAAAGTTTTACGACCTCAGCAAACTGGCAAGTGCTTAAGTTGTCCCTCCTCCCCCTCCCTCCCTGAAACACCAGAGCCTACCTCCTCCCCTCCCTCCCTGAAACACCAGAGCCTACCTCCTCCCCTCCCTCCCTGAAACACCAGAGCCTACCTCCTCCCCTCCCTCCCTGAAACACCAGAGCCTCCCTCCTCCCTCCTCCCTGAAACAACCAGAGCCTCCCTCCTCCCCCTCCCTGAAACACCAGAGCCTCCCTCCTCCCCCTCCCTGAAACACCAGAGCCTCCCTCCTCCCCTCCCTGAAAACACCAGAGCCTCCCTCCTCCCCCTCCCTGAAACAACCAGAGCCTCCCTCCCCCCCTCCCTGAAAACACCAGAGCCTCCCTCCCCCCTCCCTGAAACACCAGAGCCTCCCTCCTCCCCCCTCCCTGAAACACCAGAGCCTCCCTCCTCCCCCACCCCCCTGAAAAACCAGAGGCCTTTGTTAGACCCCTCCCCAGACCCTTCCCTAGAGTCCTGGCAGACCATTAGGAGAGTAATGTACCTCTACCACAGAAGGATGAAGGATTTCTCAAGAATGACACAATTGTCCTGCAGTTTGGCATTCGAGCCCCCACCTACTGTCAGAAGTACAGTGACCTTAACCTGTAAGTGCTCCACACACACACACACACACACACACACATACACACACACACACACACACACACACACACATACACACACACACACTGGTGTGAGCCTCTTATGTGACAGGTATGTGCAAAGGCTGGAGCAAGCACAAAAGACACTTACACAGAAAGTATCTGAACTACAGCACGTAAGGGAGGGGGAGGAGGGATCATATTAGAGGTGTTTTCATATCTTTGTTATTGGCAGCGGGTTGAGAATCATGCAGGACCACACCAAGGTTGGTTACATCATAATGACATCATCATGGCTAATAATACAACATCCCTCAGGTGGCCTTCAGACCAGTCCTGGCCACTCTGAGAGCAAAAGGGCTCTCATCTCCTCCTCCCATCACAGCCACTCACGCTCCCATACAGCAGTTTCCCACCAACACTCGTACAGCGATGATTTCTCCAGGGACATTCCCCCAGCCGATTCAGAAGGTCTCAAAAGGTCACATCACATTAGCACACAGCACCTGCAAAGCCACTCTCGTCAGCCACGAAGCCCCTCCCACCCGCAACGAAGCACCTCCCACGCTTCACGCCACAGTGAGTCGCGACGCAGCATTCAACCTCACATCACGTCTCTGCAACCTCCACTGCCTGTGAGACGACGCTCCTCCATGGACCAGCCTGCTGGCTCGTTGCTGCAGTACACCAGCATGGCCTCTGGTTTCCACATCCAAGATGATGCAGTCAACCAGATTCCAACCACTTCCCCTAAAGTGCCTGCAACCAATCAGCAAGCAGCCGCAGTGGTGGGCGTCGACAGGTCAGACGGAGAAGGCTTTAACTCCCAGCCCTCCGATTTGGAGGACATCAAGCTCATCATTCAAGATGATGATGCCTCCGAGTCATCACTACAGACTGTCATTGGAGTCGAGCCTAGTGCAGCTTTGGGCAGACACCTGCATCATGCCGGGAACAGCCAGCCAGGCTATGAGGAAGACAACATTGATACAGGCCACATGTACGCTGATAACCATCTCTCTTCACAGCCAACCAGCCATGAGTTTGAGCCCAGTGGTGTATACGAACGTGATGCAGCCACGAGACGTGATCTCAATCTCTCACAGGTCACAACTGTTCTCTCCACCTCCAACGTAAAGAGGCTGCAGAAATCTCTGAGCGACCTGTCCTCACTGACAGCCAGCACCACCAACCTCCAGGGCTCCTACCACCTCTCCCAGTCTGTGCTAGAAGTGTCAGATGGAAGGAAGCAATCCAAAGGGCAGGCATCTGGAACCACTCCCAAAGCCACACCCCATGCCAGTGTACAACAGAGCACAATGGAGAATCACAGAGGTGGAAGGAGAGACAGTGCTCCCAATGTGGGCGGTGGTGCCCTTGGATTGTCCTCTACTGTGGGTGCTGTGCTGTGGAGTGCCAATGGACAGTTGAAGAAGGAATCTGCTCCTTTGGGTCATTCTGGAAGGAGCAGCAGTTCATCTAGTATCAACTTGGAAATCCTGTGAGATCTGTACTGCTACCAGCCACTGTTACAAACACTCTGTCCTTCAAACAGCAACTGTGTTGCACCAGAGACTTTTATTATATCTCTATGGGTGTGTGTGTGTGCAAGTGTGTTTGCAAGTGTGTTTGCATGTGTGTTGCATTTGCATGTATGTGGGAATCATGGGGGGAGGGGCATATCCCCTCCCCCTCAGCTGCTTCAGAGATCACCCTATTGTTATGTACCAATGCCCCCGCCCATTCCTTTCCCAAATGTTATAAGGCAGTGTGAGGCTTCCATGAATATATTTATATCAATGGTGGCACATCCAAATCATCTGTGTCAAGTTCTGCACTCTCTTCACTGTATTGTGTGGACACCAAAGCAGGATTGGTAGAGTGCACTTTCAGTGGATTGTTGGGCTTCAGGTTCTCATTCTTGATAGACTGCTGGTTTACTTTCAGTTCACAGCTGATGTAGAGCCAACAAAATAACATCACACGCTGCTTTTTTATGTTACATAACTTGTCTGACCTGGGAACATAAAAGGTCTGGGCACTACATTGGACTTCTTGTTGAACCTTGGCTTTTCGTATAACTCCTGTGGACTGTAATGTAATGCATATCTTATTAGCATCCAAAATGGCATATGTGTAACTGTTGCAGATGACAGGCCCAGGCATGGCTCAGGCATGGCCCCAACAGACCCTGTACCTTAGGCCCACAACAGACCCTGTACCTTAGGCATGGCCCCCTGTACTTTAGGCATGGTCACATCAGACCCTGTACTTTAGGCATGGTCGCAACAGACCCTGTACCATAGGCATGGTCATAACAGACCCTGTACCTTAGGCATGGCCCCCTGTACTTTAGGCATGGTCACATCAGACCCTGTACTTTAGGCATGGTCGCAACAGACCCTGTACCATAGGCATGGTCACAACAGACCCTGTACCTTAGGCATGGTCACAACAGACCCTGTACCTTAGGCATGGTCACAACAGACCCTGTACTTTAGGCATGGTCACAACAGACCCTGTACCTTAGGCATGGCCACAACAGACCAGGCATGGCCCCTGTACCTTAGGCATGGTCACAACAGACCCTGTACCTTAGGCATGGCCCCCTGTACCTTAGGCATGGTCACAACAGACCCTGTACCTTAGGCATGGTCACAACAGACCAGGCATGGCCTCTGTACCTTAGGCATGGTCACAAGAAGCTTTCCAGTTGTCTGTGATCTCTTTGCCAAGCTATTATCGGGCGACACCTCCTCCTGTAGCACAAGCTGGAGGATCTGGGGAGGAGGTCTATGACATCATACCCACATGGGGTCAGTTTCATCACCTTGTCTTTGATCGTCACGCGAACATATGTGGGCTGCACATCACAGTGGATGAAAGATGAATCCATGAATCTGTGAGGATACAACCACACTTAAGATGTTCAGCAATGGCCGTGCCAGCGCTACCTTGGGCATCCTACTTCCAGCACATATTGATTACTGTCATCATCTTCTGCCAGATGAAACTCGTATCTGTGTGTGTGTGTGTGGTGTGTGTGTGTGTGTGTGTGTGTGTGTGTGTGTGTGTGTGGTGTGTGTGTGTGTGTGTGTGTGTGTGTGTGTGTGTGTGTGTGTGTGCATATGAAACTGTGACCTTACATGACATGGAATGTATAACTGTATGGAAGGTGGACATTGGATAGTATGGAAGAACTCATGCTACATTCCCATCCCACAAGTATTAACTTCATTGAAAGCCAGCACCCAGTCTGTACTTTCCCTTGTTCTAAAGACAATGCTTGATGAAGTTAGTCACAGACACAATAGCCCAGCTTGTCTTCAAAACAACCGCCTCCAATACAAACACCTCCTCCCCATACACCTCCTCACCCATACACCTCCTCCCAATACAACCGCCTCCCAATACACCTCCGTCCTCCCAATACACCATCCGCCCCATACACCTCCTCCCCATACAACTCCTCCCCATACAACTCCTCCCAATACACCTCCTCCCCATACACCCCTCCTCCAATACACCTCCTCCCATACACCTCATCCAATACACCTACTCCAATACACCTCCACCCAATAACACCTCCTCCAATAAACACCTCCTCCCAATACACCTCCTCCCACTAACACCTCCAACCCAATACACCTCCTCCCCATACACCTCCTCCAATACAAACCTCCGCCCAATACAACCTCCTCCAATACACCTCCACCCAATACACCTCCTCCCAATACACCTCCTCCCATAACAACACCCTCTCCCAATACACCTCCTCCCAATACACCTACCTCTCCCAATACACCCTCCTCCCAATACACCTCCTCCCAATACACCTCCTCCCCATACACCTCCTCCCCATACACCTCCTCCCAATACACCTCCACACATAAGGAAACATGCTCACTGCACTGCTTTGAACAACCCTCCCTCCTCCCCACCCCTTCTCTCACCTTCTGCTTGCTAATACACACTACACATACACTGTACACTATATGTATACACACCACACATCACACATACACTACACATGTATACACACCACACATCACACATACACTACACATGTATACACACTACACATACACTCTACACTACACATGTATACACACTACACATACACTCTACCACATATACACACCACATATACACACCACACATACACTGTACACACCACATATACACACCACACATACACTCTACACTACACATGTATACACACCACACATACACTCTACACTACACATGTATACACACTACACATACACTCTACACTACACATGTATACACATCACACATACACTACACATGTATACACACCACACATCACACATACACTACACATGTATACACACCACACATCACACATACACTGTACACCTGTATACACACCACACATCACACATACACTACACATGTATACACACCACACATCACACATACACTACACATGTATACACACCACACATCACACATACACTACACATGTATACACTACACATGTATACACACCACACATCACACATACACTACACATGTATACACACCACACATCACACATACACTACACATGTATACACACCACACATCACACATACACTACACATGTATACACACCACACATCACACATACACTGTACACATGTATACACACCACACATCACACATACACTACACATGTATACACACCACACATCACACATACACTACACATGTATACACACCACACATCACACATACACTACACATGTACACTACACATGTATACACACCACACATCACACATACACTACACATGTATACACACCACACATCACACATACACTACACATGTATACACTACACATGTATACACACCACACATCACACATACACTACACATGTATACACACCACACATCACACATACACTACACATGTATACACACCACACATCACACATACACTCTACACTACACATGTATACTCACCACACATACACTCTACACTACACATGTATACACACCACACATCACACATACACTACACATGTATACACACTACACATACACTCTACACTACACATGTATACACACCACACATCACACATACACTGTACACATGTATACACACCACACATCACACATACACTACACATGTATACACACCACACATCACACATACACTACACATGTATACACACCACACATCACACATACACTACACATGTATACACACCACACATCACACATACACTACACATGTATACACACCACACATCACACATACACTACACATGTAATACACACCACACATCACACATACACTCTACACTACACATGTATACTCACCACACATACACTCTACACTACACATGTATACACACCACACATACACTGTACACATGTATACTCCCCACACATCACACATACACTACACATGTATACTCCCCACACATCACACATACACTACACATGTATACTCCCCACACATCACACATACACTGTACACACCACACACGTAGTACATGTGTTGTTTTGCAATGGATGACTGAAAACTTCACATTAAAGGTGACTGGAGAAGGGGGGATGGAGGTATTGAACAGCTACACATACTTTCCTTCATTGATGTTCAACATCTTGCCATCCTTCTCCAAGCACGAGGTGCCTTCTTCACATCAGAGCTATGGGAGACACAATCAAGCTGACACTTCAGCACGTATGATGTCATCGTCATAGTGGCAACACTTCACCAATGATGTCATCCTGATTGTTGCACACACACAACACACACACACACACACACACACACACACACACACCAAACTATAGGTAATGTACACTGATGCAGCCCCACCTTGGCTTGCTTCCCTTGTCTTTGCGTTGTTCAGCAATGCGTTGATGCATCTTAATGCGTGACTCAGGGGTGTAAGGAGTGGGTTCATCCAGCTGACTAGAGAGGGGAGGGAACAAGCTACAATATATCAGTGGTCTCATCCAGCTGACTAGAGAGGGGAGGGAACAAGCTACAATATATCAGTGGTCTCATCCAGCTGACTAGAGAGGGGAGGGAACAAGCTACAATATATCAGTGGGCTCATCCAGCTGACTAGAGAGGGGAGGGAACAAGCTACAATATATCAGTGGTCTTAGGCAGCTGACCTGTCATCTTCAGCGCATGGTTCACAGCTACAGTAATGTGTGTATGGGGAGAAAGAGAGAGAGAGAACGATTGTCCACTAGTCATGCACCAGGCACATTTTGATTCTCACTGGCCTATTTATCAAGCAGGTGGACATGTATTGTACCTATCTCTGGACAGTTCTGTGTGACCTTTAACCTTCTGTTCCATGATGTGCCTTTTGTCAGTATATGCCTACACAGGATAGAAATAAGGTATCCATGGAGGTACGGGCACAGTATGAGGTACGGGATACAGTATGAGGTACGGGATACAGTATGAGGTACGGGATACAGTATGAGGTACGGGATACAGTATGAGGTACGGGGCACAGTATGAGGTACGGGGCACAGTATGAGGTACGGGGCACAGTATGAGGTATGGGATACAGTATGAGGTATGGGATACAGTATGAGGTACGGGATACAGTATGAGGTACGGGATACAGTATGAGGTATGGGGCACAGTATGAGGTATGGGATACAGTATGAGGTACGGGATACAGTATGAGGTATGGGATACAGTATGAGGTACGGGATACAGTATGAGGTACGGGATACAGTATGAGGTACGGGATACAGTATGAGGTACGGGATACAGTATGAGGTACGGGATACAGTATGAGGTACGGGATACAGTATGAGGTACGGGATACAGTATGAGGTACGGGATACAGTATGAGGTACGGGATACAGTATGAGGTACGGGATACAGTATGAGGTACGGGGCACAGTATGAGGTACGGGATACAGTATGAGGTACGGGATACAGTATGAGGTATGGGATACAGTATGAGGTACGGGATACAGTATGAGGTATGGGATACAGTATGAGGTACGGGATACAGTATGAGGTACGGGATACAGTATGAGGTACGGGGCACAGTATGAGGTACGGGATACAGTATGAGGTATGGGATACAGTATGAGGTACGGGATACAGTATGAGGTATGGGATACAGTATGAGGTACGGGATACAGTATGAGGTATGGGATACAGTATGAGGTACGGGATACAGTATGAGGTACGGGATACAGTATGAGGTATGGGATACAGTATGAGGTACGGGATACAGTATGAGGTATGGGATACAGTATGAGGTATGGGATACAGTATGAGGTATGGGATACAGTTGGGATACAGTATGAGGTACGGGATACAGTATGAGGTACGGGCACAAAGTAAGGGTGTGGGGGGCGAGGTATGGGTATGTGGCACAAGGTATGGGTATGTGGCACAAGGTATGGGTATGGGGCACAAGGTATGGTATGGGACATAAGGTATGGGTATGGGGTGTGAGGTATGGGTATGGGTATGGGACATCGGTAAGAGTGTGGTGGTGCAAGGTATGGGGCATGAGGTATGGGTATGGGGCGTGAGGTATGGGTATGGGGCGTGAGGTATGGGTATGGGGCGTGAGGTATGGGTATGGGGCGTGAGGTATGGGTATGGGGCACAAGGTATGGGTATGGGGCGTGAGGTATGGTATGGGTATGGGCATATAGCTCTACCTTCTGCTGCACAGCAATCCTCTGACGAAGGTCTGGCAACTGCTGTAAGAGAAACAATGATTCGAATGGTGTGGAGATGGGAGGTGGAGAATGGAAGGAGGAGGTGTGGAAGAGAGAGGGGTAGCATCACTGATGGGTTGATCATGATGATGGTACGTGTAGACAGTGTGTGTTTAGTACTGAACTCACCTGCTTGGCAAGGATCCTCTCAGACTTCGTGATCTCTTTACCATCAAGCCAGAGCAGCTGGGGTAGAGTGGCAATCACATAATCCCTGTATCCATCATAGTCAGTGCACGGGTTTCCTGTCAGGAATCTGTAGATGAATGTACAAGCTTTACTTCATCTTTGGTTCCATCCCCCCATGGGAGTAACCACTGGATCCCACACATATCATTGTATACCACACATGTGTGTGTGTGTGTGTGTGTCTGTGTGTGTGTGTGTGTGTGTGTCTGTGTGTGTGTGTGTGTGTCTGTGTGTGTGTGTGTGTCTGTGTGTGTGTGTGTGTGTGTCTGTGTGTGTGTGTGTGTGTGTACAGATCCAATAGCCAGGTGGAGAAGAGATGTGTGCTTACAATTCTTGCAGGGTCCTGTTGTCTCTGAGAGATTCCACACTCAGAAGGTCGTCTACAAAATTCACTGTCAGATCAAGCTTTTCAAGAAATTCACAGCCTTTGTAGTTGTACATGGAAAAACACACACACACACAAACACACACACACACACAAACACACACACACACAAACACACACACACAAACACACACACAAACACACACACACAAACACACACACACATAAACACACACACACAAACACACACACACACAAACACACACACACACAAACACACACACACACACACAACACATACCCAGAATAATGTGCCCATACACACAGACTCTTTTTCCACACGTACCTCCTAGATTTTCGACTTTTGTGATATTGTTAAGAGCCAAATTTAAATATCTAAGATCCTTCAGCCGGGAAACGTTTTCTAGTCCAATCAATGATTGTATTTCAGCCAGAGGTGATCCAGTACTATGCATTTTGACTTGCCTATTCTAGGTATCAGGTTGTTCTGTAGGTAGAGTATTTGGAGGTTTGGACACCACCTGTCTAGGTGCTCAATTCTATATATGGATTGAGCAGCCATAATCACGTTCCCAATGGTGTAAAATGAGTTCACGACCTTTCCAAGTCCTGTTGGTGCAAAGATAGTTCCTCGAGATTTGAAATCTCTCCTTCGTTATGCTCCGCTCTTCTTCGCACCAACTCTTCAGTGACTGGGAGTAATATTTAGAATTGTATGTGGTTACGCGTGTAAGCATGATGTGTGCACGTAGCATGCACATGTGCGTGCCGTACAAACGTACTTCTGCAGCCCATCACTTAGCAACGCAAGCCCTGTTATCCACGGGGTTAAACAATCTCGTTCCCAGGATTGGATTTGTTTGGTCTGGACACCAGACATGACGAGCACACAAGAATTGGTGGCGAAAGACCAACCAGGTGGTCTTGCCATTGTTTTAGAACCCCAGAATGTTAGGAGGAAACCCGTGAAGAAGGCACTGGAAGAGGACCGTTTTACGGATGTAAGTCAACAAAATTTAGCTACGCCGTTTAATATAAATGGCGTTATGATGTGTGGATGCATTCTGTCCAAAGGCGCTCACACAAATCATTCGCAGAGACTTCTTTCCAGATGTGCCTAAAATGGAGGCGCAGCTGGAATACATAGAAGCTACTGAGAGTAACGACCAGCAGAAGTTAAGAGAAATTTCAGAGCGCTTTGGGACTACTCTCAAAACACCCGTTCAAGGTTAGGCAGTCCAGCGAATGCACAGGGTAAAACCATTAGCAGAAATTTTCCCCATCATAGCAACCCCGTCAACATTCGAGACTCCTTTGGCCACCAGAGAAGCTTCAGGAGACGTTCAGGCGGAAGCTGACGATGCGGAACCGCGGCCAAAGCAGCAGAAGATGGAAAACACAACTTTGGATAAATTCTTGTCGCAGTACCAGAGTGAGGACGATGCGTCGTTCGAAGAACTGATGGAACAATCAAAAGCCCGTCACCAGAAGAAGTACGCTTGGCTGTACGAGCAGCAGCAAGCGGCAAGACTGACACTGGAGGGCCCTCCGGAGAGTAAGCTAGCCATTGCCGAGGAGAGTAAGCTGGCCATCACCGATGGGAGTGAGGGTCAACCGTCGCTGCAACACAGTGCAATAAAAACATGGACCTACACTCCCAAGAACTCCTTTATGTATGTCCCTGAAGGTGCTCCACCAACAGCGCAGGAGGAAGCTGATAGGAAGAACAATGCGAGGAGCATTGATCACAAAAACACAAGACTCCCCCATGTTTTCAAACGGAGGCTGCAGGCTGCTTTGAGCGGCACCGCAGAGGGGAGCAGACCGGAACTGTCAAAGGAGAAGATTGGTGTGGATGGGAAGGCCCTAGGGGATGGGGAATCCCCTGCAGTCAACGGCTACGGATTCGTCACCACTCCACAGATCCATCCAGGTAAGGATAGTGTTTCCCCTTGTGGTGCTGTGGCAGTAAAGTGACCCACATTTCAGGTGTGGATGCGTCACCCTTGATGACATGGGGTGAGGTTGAGGGAACACCATTTCGCATTGACGTGGGGGACTTCACTCCGGGTGCTGGCCCCACTTTCAAGTTGCCCAAGACCACACGAAGAGAGGAGATAGCTCTACAGTTGGCAGAGAAAGTGAACACGGCCAACAGAGAAAGGAAGAAGGCAGCACAACGCCTTGCATCAAGGTGAGCGTTGACACACACGCTATCTTTGGTGCCACTTGCAAAGCTGCCTCCCATTCCATTTGTAGCCCATCTCTGCGGCAAAGACTGGGCACCCCTGGTTCCTTAGAGAGACTCAGGCTGCTGTCGCCTGCAGCAAGGAAGCTGGTGTCTAGAGCAAGCACTCCAGGCAGTTTTCGCTTGGCTGACACTGCTCTTAGAGCCAGTTACACTCCAAAGCCTGCAGCACACAATGCCACACCACTTGCTGCTTCAAGGGCTGCCACACCAAGCCTGGCCACAGCAAGGCCAAACACACCGTCATCATCTGTTTCATTGACTGACAATCTCTTGAACCTAAAGAGCAGCTCCTCTCACAAATCTCTCTAACCTCTCCTTGTGTGTGTTGTTTTAACCAGACTTCAGCGTCTACTATGTGTGCATGGCAACTTGATATAAAAATGTCAATTCTGTACACGCAAACAATGTCCTTGACACAACACTAGTGACATATTGATGTGACTTTACATTGGTTGGTGCGGAAAAGAAGTGTGTGCAGAGGGTGCAAGAACAGGAAGTGGTGAGGCCTGAACAAGGGGTGGGTCTTGACTGTGGTGTCTCTCTTTCTTCTTCTTCTTGTCTTTGTCTTTCTTCTTCTTCTTCTTCGGTTGGCCGTCCCCATTCTCGTGCTTCTTCTGAGGAGAGGCAGGTAAAATGAAAGTGGAACATACATACCACACAACACTGCAAACCTTTCGTTTCTTTCCCGCTGGGTCCACAGGTATGGGGGTAGCAGCCACTGGACCTAACAAATCAATCATAGAAGTATCAACATCATCACTATGACACACCCACCTGCTAGAGGAGTGGCCTCACTGAAGGGGTGCGGCACCACCTTGGGGAGAACCCCTGAAGAAGGAAGGACAGTGGATGTCGGTGGATGGGGAATGTGGGGAAGGGGTGGGTTAGGGGAGATGTCAGGGTGAATAAACAGAAGGGCATCTGGTGCTGCTTGCGTGCCCACAGAGGCAGGTGTCTGCTCAGACGAGCCATTGTCTGTTTTGTCGATGGCCTTGTGCTTGTGTCGTTTCTTCTTCTTGTGGTGGTGTTTGATGTCGGAGGTGTGGGGGATAGGGTCCATGCGGTACTGTTCTGGGAGCGATCCTGGGACAAGCCGAAACCCCAGAAGTGCCTGGCCGTTGAGAGGGAGGAAGTCTGCCCCGCCCACTGGGGGATGGTCTATGAGTCCGCGGAGCCTGCGTGTCGGGCACCATGGTGATGAGAGATGTTCATTACCCAGTGATGGGTGAGTAACATACGTGGTGTCTGGAATGTCCACAGAGTCCAAGTCACCTAGAGTGGGTGACATTGCAAAGTTCAAGGTAGCTTATGTGTGTGTGTGTGTGTATATATATATACCTGGAATATCTGGAAGAAAAGAGCTCAGCGTTTCTTTAAGCTTTCGAGAGTTGAGGGCTTTGTACGACTGCTGTAAAACCTCCATTGATGGTTTTTGCTTTCCGTTCCCGCCTTCACTGAACTGAGCGTCTTTCCGCACAACCGCGCCCAGACGAAAATGAGAAAGATGCATGCCAGAGTGTGAACGTACCTTTCCTCCTATTGCAAAGGTAAAGATGGCCAGCAGGTAACTGCTCTGGTTTGGTGGAATAAGGAACGCTTGGTAATACGCTCGACAAGCCGTGTATAAGGGGGTCCTTCTGATCAACGATACTTCTAACCGCCGACATGTACGGAGACTGCATCGTGCCCGCTGGACTCGGCTCTCAATCGCTCAAGTCTGCTCCCTTATCACTATGCCTTTTCACAACAGCTCATGGCTTAATAGTTCGCTCTAATTCAAAGGACGGCACATTTGATATTTTAGGGAGTTATTAATTGGCACATTTGCGGTAGCTTGACAATCCTACACTTTTCAAGGGTGAGCCATGGACACCTCACAGCTTGGATTCCATAACCTTCCGTTTTTGGCTCATCGCAAGTCCGTTAAAAAGGGATTCGAGTTCACGTTGATGGTGGTTGGTAAGTGCAAGTTTCATCTAGGGTTACGGAGCGACCAGCTGGAACGGTTCAAAGTTACTGTGATGTGTTGCGACTGTCATTTTCTTTAGGCGAATCCGGCTTGGGAAAGTCTACTCTTCTTCAATCGCTGTTTCTCACGAACTTTTTCTCGAACAAGGATATCATACCAGCTGGAGGTACGTGCTGTTGTTGTGTTGGGATTATTGGATGGTGATGTCCACACGAGTATGTATGCTTGCGTGCCGGTGCGTGTGAATTGTTGGAGGAAGAGGAGGATAAGATGTTTTCTCCCTCCTGTTGCCCTCCGCCCACGACACACCGTCTCGCACCAGAACGCATCAAACAAACAGTGAACATCGAAGCCACCACAGTGGACATCGAAGAAAAAGGAGTGAAGCTGCGTTTGACCGTTGTGGACACACCGGGATTTGGGGATGCGGTGGACAATGCCCAGAGGTCAGCACTATAGCTCTGGGGGGGGCCCTTAATATGTGCGCTGCGTTGACACAGCAGTTGGCAACCCATAATTGACTATATCAATGAGAAGTATGACCAGTATCTGCGCGATGAATCAGGGCTGAATCGTAGGAATATCGAAGACCACAGAGTGCACTGTTGTCTGTACTTCGTTAACCCTTGTGGCCATGGGTGAGTGTAGCCATTTCTCCATGGCAGTGCAAGGGATATACTTTTTTCTTTCTTCTTCAGATTAAAACCACTGGATATTGCCTTCATGAAGCAGCTTCATCACCTTGTGAATATTGTGCCTGTGATTGCCAAGGCTGATACCTTGACTCCAACTGAAGTGCGCACACTCAAAACCAGGGTATGTTGTGTGTGGTGCCTGCTTGTTGCCAAATACAGAATTATGAATTGTCATGTACACAGATCTTGTCAGAGATAATGGAGAACGGAATTCATATATATACTGGCCAGATAGATGAAGAAGAGGACAGTGATGAGATCAAAGAACTGAGGGTTAGAGATTTATGAGGGTGAGGGAAGGGCTCTAAATAGAGTTACTGGACCCTTAGGATGCGATACCTTTTGCTGTTGTCGCCAGCAACAGTGTGTTTGAGGTGAATGGAAAGCGTGTGAGGGGGCGCCTTTACCCTTGGGGAGTGGTTGAAGGTGAGCTCTCCACGCTATGGCTCCATTCTGATGCATCAGGCGCTGTCTTTGCAGTTGAGAATAAGGATCACTGTGACTTTGTGAAGCTACGTAACATGCTTATTCGGTGAGTGTCAAGTGTAATTGTACATCTCTAGATGGATTCTTGTGGTTACAACAAAGGTAATCATGTGAGATACCACACCTCTTGTGTGTAGTTAGCACTACCATGTTATGAGCTCCTTACACCATGTTCCCATGATATGAGCTCCTTACACCATGTTCTGTTCCCATGATATGAGCTCCTTACACCATGTTCCCATGATATGAGCTCCTTACACCATGTTCCCATGATATGAGCTCCTTACACCATGTTCCCATGATATGAGCTCCTTACACCATGTTCCCATGATATGAGCTCCTTACACCATGTTCCCATGATATGAGCTCCTTACACCATGTTCTGTGACCTATGACTCCCTCCTGTTTAGTACTCATATGCAAGATCTCAAAGATTACACACAAGACAGCCACTACGAGAACTTCCGTAAATCAAAGCTGCTGGCATCCTCACCAATGTAAGGGCAGTGTGTGTGTGTGTGTGTGTGTGTGTGTGTGTGTGTGTGTGTGTGTGTGTGTGTGTGTGTGTGTGTGTATAGTTGTGTGTGTGTCCAGTGTGTATGCTTCTATGGATATGTGTGTGGGTGGGAATGAAATGGAATGTGTTACATACTTTGCAACCTGGCAGAATTGCTGGCTCGGAGGGACCAGATCTGGGGGCAGTAGTGAACATTGGTGGAGGAGGTGATGTCTTGCGAAAGAAGGATATGGAGGTAATGCCACACCCACTCATGGCATGATGACCTCATCCCCACACCCCCTAAACAGCTGGAGGAGATGCGTAGAATGATGGCTCTGCTCCAAGCCCAGCTCAATGCAAAACAAGACCACGTTTGAGGATGTAATCAATAGACCTTGTTTTTTTCATCATTGGAACTGATATTTCAACTCAATCGACTCTGAACCTTACTTTGTTTGTAGGCAATCACGCACATGCTATCAACATTATTTCACACCATTACCATACCGTTTTGTGTGGCTTTGTACATAGGATTATATGATTACTTTTTAAATTATACCAGCTCTGACTGCCTTGCAAAAAGTGTTCGGTTTGATAAATAGCAACAATTCAATGACACTGATATGACAAAAGAATGTTAATGTTTGGCCTTTGATACCTTACTTGATGAAGAAGACTGTGTTAGTCCAGGGAGATTGAGAAAACTGATCAGTTTGGATAGACTTGCATCCTGATACTCGTGGATCCAGTTGACAGCGTTCATTTTCATCAATCTCTGAATGTCATCTGGGAAGTGGTCTGTCTTGCTTGGCCACTCAAAGTTGTTGGTCACCGGTATGACAGGTACACCATTCTGCAGGGCACACCTGATCTCCCTGTGCACCCAGTCCTGTATCAGAGTGTCCCCGGCGCACCTATCCAGGCAGTTGGGGGTTAAGAGCAGCACAAAGTTAGATGAGTCGGCAATGTTGAGCAGGATATTGTTGTCAAACTCCCCACTGCCTAGCTCAGTTACATCCAAGAATACGCCCAACCCCCTCAACTGCAGATGGACCTTGAGGAGGCTGGCCAGTTGGGACCCTGTAGACCTTCTGTAGCTGATGAAAACATCGTTCTTTTTTTTGGCTACCTGTGATGCCCGTAGCCCCGTGGAGGATGTGGAATGAGGGGTCTTAATCTCCTCCACAGCCATCAATATCCTCACCCGGTCCAACCTCTTGGTGATGCCCATCTCAATGAGAATGTCATCAGACAGGTGACAGAGTGTGTTATGGGTCACACCCTCTCGGGCAAAGTCAACCTTGTACAAGGCCAGCTGTCGACTGGTCTGAACTAGCCACCTGCAAATGGACTCTGTGTCCCCATGGGATGGGTCTGCCTTGAGACGCAGGGTGTGTATCTGTTTCAGAAGCCACATGGCCTTAAGCTTGTTCTGGAGACCTATGCCATAGGATTCAGTGAGGTCCTCAAGGGTGGCATCAACTAGAATATCACCTGTGACATAGTTCTCGGAGAACTTTTGGGCCAAGTCACCCAGACCCAAATCCTTTAGCCATTCGCCTACATGGACTGGGGACCAGTTAAGGACATCCCAACAGAGGTAGTAGGGAAGCGATGCATTTATTGTCTCGAGTGCGAAACAGGCAAAATGGCTAGTCAGATATGAACCATTCTTCGCAGCTGTGGTTAGATGAGTAATTGCTTTGATATCGTGGAATATCTATACGGTAAAATAATAAATAATAACAAATTAGTATTCATGTAAATAAAAAAGTGAACGCCTGCTCTCGTTCCCAGGCTAATACGAAAAATTAAATCCATTACTTAACCCATTGCTCACCTGCAGTCTCTGTTGTTTCTTTTTAATTCCAGCCTCCATCGCAAAGTGAAAGGCAGCCATTGACTGAGCTTCCTCGCTGTCGCACGTGAGCAAGGGGAGCAGCATGCATAGCCAGCTGGCGGACCTCCCGTGGACGTGGTTCGGGCAGGTACTGGCGAACTCTTCGGGATCGTGTGTCTGCAGGAACGGCAACACGAGGTCCAACGTGCCGCTTCGAGCCACGAGAGAAGAGAGGTCTCTATTTGCCGCCAGGAAGCACATGGCCAGTATGGCGTAATACTGAACCGCACTGTCGGTGGAAAACGCCAGTGGGAATAGCCAGTGGTCGGCGTTAAGTTGCATCATGCGCTGGTGGCATTTTGGTCCTCCGTACATGGCACAGTTGACCAGCGCCGCTGCACAATGCTGCAGGACAACGGTGCAAGTGGAGCGGCAAGCGTTAATGATCGCTACTAGTCCCCCGTAGGTCACCAGCCGCAGACATGTGCCTCCCGATTCCTTGAACAGGTTCTCCAAGATACCTGTCCCGCACCTGATGAGCTCTATGCCATCAGCACACGACGCCGCGGCCACCACTTTCTCAAATAATTCACTGCGAGCAATGAAGGTTCTGTTTTTGCCTACCATGATTTGTTCCAAGGCCCTGCTTAGGCGGAGCTTCGCGTCTTTGTCGATCGCGGCGCAGTAAAGCTGCAGCAAGCTAGCAAGGCCTCCGTTGTCCCTAATAAGGTCACAGGCCAGGTCTGCAGCCTTGCAGGCCAGCTGGGTCTCTAGGGACCACACGCACATGATAAGCTGATAGAGATGGTCAGCCCCCTGTAGCCCCGCCTCGCTTGATGCCAGCTTTCGTGCACAGTCGTTAACGGATGACGTGAGAGATTCGTCATTCAACGTACGCGTACCGCTGCACGTGTCCTTTGTGATCCACGGTGGCAATCCATCCTCCATTTGGTACCAGGTTGTGTGTATTTTGTCTTAGGCATTCAAAAAAACAAACAAGCGTAGGTGTGGTAGAAGTACATTAGATTGAATACCGTATATTGCTGCTATTTAGGAGAGCTAGTCACTGTAAAACACGATCGTGAAATGAGTAGTGACATTAGTGGGCAGTGGCCACTGCACTTCTTTGTTTGGCAGGACGATTCCGATGCCCTGAATAGCGCTCTACAAAGCCGGCAGGTAAGATGATAGCAACACGTAACTCGACCTTATCCTCCGCTTGCGTATCTGTGTCTCAGTATGACCGAGAGAGACCAGACCCCAGAGGACGCACACCACTCCATTTAGCGGTCACCTTGCAGCGCGTTAAGTGCGTGCAGGTGCTTCTGAAACACGGTGCCAATACCCTGGCCGTGAACAGGCACCATTGGAACGGTACGAACCCATGACCTCACCGCTACTACTCATTTGTTCTGACGTTTCAGTTTTCCAGGAAGCCATTTGCACGGGCAACTCGGAGCTGGCGGGTTTGGTGTTGCAATACAGAGACGAGCAGCTCGCTGCTGTCAGTAGCGATGAGATCCCAGTTATGTTGGCCAAGCTTGAGAGCACACCAGACTTCTACATCGAGATGACTTGGAAATTCAGTTCATGGGGTGAGCTGGGGAGGGAGGAAGGAGAGGAGTGAGGGGGCAAAGGAGGAGGAATGGTCATGATACATTTCAGCACACACCCAGCACACACATTCAGCACACACCCAGCACACACACTCAGCACACACACCTCAGCACACACACTCAGCACACACACTCAGCACACACACCTCAGCACACACACCTTAGCACACTGCACACTTCGTAAATAAAGTTTGTCTCACAGCATGCATCATACTATCCATGGTGACATCTGCACCATGTGTGAAAGTACACATAAACTGCACACATATAGCTGCAGACACACACGCACACATGTTTGGTTTTATACACATTTCAGTGTAAATGTGTGTTGACTGTAAGGATGTGCAGTGGTGAACATTCACTTCCAATTCAGTGCCACTGGTATCACGATTGTGTCCCAGTGACACTTACAGGATCTGGAAGAAAGGTGAGCTAGTGAGGGGTGATGATGAACTGTGAGGGTGGTGATGAGCTTGTGAGGGTGGTGAGGTGATGAACTAGTGAGGGGTGATGATGAGCTAGTGAGGGTGGTGATGAGCTAGTGAGGGTGGTGATGAGCTAGTGAGGGGTGATGATCTAGTGAGGGGTGATGATGAACTGTGAGGGTGGTGATGAGCTTGTGAGGGTGGTGAGGTGATGAACTAGTGAGGGGTGATGATGAGCTAGTGAGGGTGGTGATGAGCTAGTGAGGGTGGTGATGAGCTAGTGAGGGTGGTGATGAGCTAGTGAGGGTGGTGATGAGCTAGTGAGGGTGGTGATGAGCTAGTGAGGGTGGTGATGAACTAGTGAGGGTGATGATGAGCTAGTGAGGGTGGTGATGAGCTAGTGAGGGTGGTGATGAGCTAGTGAGGGTGGTGATGAGCTAGTGAGGGTGGTGATGAGCTAGTGAGGGGTGGTGATGAACTAGTGAGGGTGGTGATGAGCTAGTGAGGGTGGTGATGAGCTAGTGAGGGGTGATGATGATCAGCACTGGCCACACCCCTCTCTCCCTAAAGGCACCAGTGTCAGGGTGGACACAACGCTCATTGGGTTTGAGCGGCTGAGTTGGGTGAGAGGAAATCTGTCCTTTGTATTCAGAGTTGGAGGTAAGGGACTAGCTTTATTGATGAACACACCTACATGCATTACAACCTACACACATACACATATACACATGTACACTCACATTTAGCTGATGGAGCTAGGACCGTGTCAGAAATCAACCATGACAGAAAGACTGTATTTACTCGGGTGTTGCAGAATACCAGGTGGGCAGTAAAAGGAATGTTTACATCAGTGTATTCTTGAGATAAAAACCGTCAGTCTATTTACAACACAGCACTCCCAATTTCCTAGTTGATATGATGCACTTAGCATCATTCCCAATGACCTGCCTCCTCCCCTGCCTCCTCCTGTGCACTTAGCATCATTCCCAATGACCTGCCTCCTCCCCTGCCTCCTCCCCTGCCTCCTCCCCTGCCTCTTCCCCTGCCTCCTCCTGTGCACTTAGCATCATTCCCAATGACCTGCCTCCTCCCCTGCCTCCTCCCCTGCCTCCTCCCCTGCCTCCTCCCCTGCCTCCTCCCCTGCCTCCTCCCCCTGCCTCCTCCCCTGCCTCCTCCCCTGCCTCCTCCCCTGCCTCCTCCCCTGCCTCCTCCCCTGCCTCCTCCTGTGCATGCACAATACATTATGTGTTGCATCTGTACATGATAACATCTGCAGTCTGCTCAGAAACCTTGACTCGAGCTTTGTTAGTGTTTTATTGCAACTCCATACCAATCTATGTTGGTGTCTTGATTCCATACCAATCAGGAGGTCTGTAATGTTGCTGAACTTCTGTGTCTAAGTTTCCTTGTTCATCTGGCCCTATGGTATCGAGCACATCCAGTGCAAACTCAGCTGGTGCTTACCAGACATGAGTGTTGTTTTTCCCCATTCTCCATCTGATTGGTTTACATGTGTTGTTCTTAGTCTATCGCTGTGCTTAATGCAGATTGTGAGGGATCCTTTAATCTCCATTACTTCTCAGCTGCCACCCATAGGTCATCTCCATCACTTCTCAGCTGCCACCCATAGGTCATCTCCATCACTTCCCAGCTGCCACCCATAGGTCATCTCCATCACTTCCCAGCTGCCACCCATAGGTCATCTCCATCACTTCCCAGCTGCCACCCAATAGGTCATCTCCATCACTTCCCAGCTGCCCACCCATAGGTCATCTCCATCACTTCCCAGCTGCCCACCCATAGGTCATCTCCATCACTTCCCAGCTGCCACCCATAGGTCATCTCCATCACTTCCCAGCTGCCCACCCATAGGTCATCTCCATCACTTCCCAGCTGCCACCCATAGGTCATCTCCATCACTTCCCAGCTGCCACCCATAGGTCATCTCCATCACTTCCCAGCTGCCACCCATAGGTCATCTCCATCACTTCCCAGCTGCCCACCCATAGGTCATCTCCATCACTTCCCAGCTGCCACCCATAGGTCATCTCCATCACTTCCCAGCTGCCACCCAATAGGTCATCTCCATCACTTCCCAGCTGCCACCCATAGGTCATCTCCATCACTTCCCAGCTGCCACCCAATAGGTCATCTCCATCACTTCCCAGCTGCCACCCAATAGGTCATCTCCATCACTTCCCAGCTGCCCACCCATAGGTCATCTCCATCACTTCCCAGCTGCCCACCCATAGGTCATCTCCATCACTTCCCAGCTGCCCACCCATAGGTCATCTCCATCACTTCCCAGCTGCCCACCCATAGGTCATCTCCATCACTTCCCAGCTGCCACCCATAT
The DNA here is from genome assembly GCA_013339895.1 of Ephydatia muelleri. Taxonomy (NCBI): domain Eukaryota; kingdom Metazoa; phylum Porifera; class Demospongiae; order Spongillida; family Spongillidae; genus Ephydatia; species Ephydatia muelleri. The sequence continues at coordinate 8,123,195 of JABACO010000015.1, forward strand.
GTCATCTCCATCACTTCCCAGCTGCCCACCCATAGGTCATCTCCATCACTTCCCAGCTGCCACCCATAGGTCATCTCCATCACTTCCCAGCTGCCACCCATAGGTCATCTCCATCACTTCCCAGCTGCCACCCATAGGTCATCTCCATCACTTCCCAGCTGCCCACCCATAGGTCATCTCCATCACTTCCCAGCTGCCACCCATAGGTCATCTCCATCACTTCCCAGCTGCCACCCAATAGGTCATCTCCATCACTTCCCAGCTGCCACCCAATAGGTCATCTATTTGCATAGGACAACCCTATCCCAGGACGGGGAGTAAATGCTGTTTTGCAGCATTCTTCAAAGTAGAGTTGGAATTTGCCAGAATCCTGACTTGATATCCATATGGTGAATATCAGTGGACCAGCCAAGTGATCCTTCACTCTATCAGATCCAGTATGCACTTGCTGGTCCAATCTATTAGGTTTCGCTGATTCAGCAAGGGAAGCAAACATCTAGGTGTGTTGAACAGTAGTGATTTGGTCAGTGATTACCTGTGCTCTTGTCAAGGCATCAGCAACTAGTTTGGTCAGTGCTCTTGTCAAGGCATCAGCAACTAGTTTGGTCAGTGCTCTTGTCAAGGCATCAGCAACTAGTTTGGTCAGTGCTCTTGTCAAGGCATCAGCAACTAGTTTGGTCAGTGCTCTTGTCAAGGCATCAGCAACTAGTTTGGTCAGTGATGAACTGTGCTCTTATCAAGCATCAGTAGCTAGTTCTCGTGATCTCAGGAAGCTACCTTGCACACTGTTCAGGAAGTCGTCCAGCAATGCAAGAGAAGTTTTTCCTTCCAAGCTTCTTCTGTTATTGATGTATTCTAATGTCTTTTCAGATGGTATAAAACATACATGGTAGTTTCTCATAGCAATAACAAACTGTTGAAGTACAGAGTACTGGGATGAAAAGCCTTAGTCAGTGTAGTAGTATTGTTCGGTAATCCTTTCTCTCCTCTCACCCGTTTCTACAAAAATAGCTATTGCTTCATCCTCCAGTAAAGTTAGTAGTTTTGCTGCATTTCCATCCATTCGTGTTCACTTGGACTAGATCCAGTCACTTTAAGTGTCGTTCTGCAACCAAAGTAGATACACCAGTGTACTCTTGAGATCAAAACTGTCAGTCTCTCTTCAACACAACACTCTCCAACTTCCTAGTTGCAACTTACATCTTTCCCAATGAGATTTTCCCTGTGCATGAGCAATGCACCTGTGTTTCACTCCCTCCTCCCCCTCCCAGCTCCTCTATCTGCTCATTCCCTCCTCCCCCTCCCAGCTCCACTATGCCGTCCTATGGCCAGGATGCAGAGGTTGCACAGAAGATGCAGTCGCCCATGGTAACCACTTATGTCAACACAGACACCATAGCCTTTCAAAGGTGTGCATTGCTTTGTGTCCAACTGGGGGGAGGGGGGGTCATGATGTGGGGGGGAGGGGGGTCATGATGTGGGGGGGAGGGGGGTCATGATGTGGGGGGAGGGGGTCATGATGTGGGGGGGAGGGGGGGGTCATGATGTGGGGGGAGGGGGGTCATGATGTGGGGGGAGGGGGGTCATGATGTGGGGGGAGGGGGGTCATGATGTGGGGGGGAGGGGGGTCATGATGTGGGGGGGAGGGGGGTCATGATGTGGGGGGAGGGGGGTCATGATGTGGGGGGAGGGGGGGTCATGATGTGGGGGGAGGGGGTCATGATGTGGGGGGGAGGGGGTCATGATGTGCAGTGCATGATGTGTTTGGCATTTCTCTCACAGACAGAAATTTGTCTGGGGATTTGAATCACAAAAGACAGAAACCATTTGTGGTCACAGTGCTAAGGTCAGTTGCTGAGAGCCCCTCCCCCATAGCTCTGAAATGACAGCTGGTGTTGCATAGGTGTTCAATGCCTCAGGTCTGGATATTGTCACTAAAACACGAATGGAACATCTCCCTGAAGCCAAGAGACCTTCATTTAAGAGTCAGTCACTTAGCTGAATTCTTCCTCTGTTTGAATCGTCCCATCTCCTGTGGCCCCTCCTATGTTCCCCTGAGGCCTCTCCCATGTTCCCCTGTGGCCCCACCCATGTCCATCTGTGGCTCCCCCATGTCTCCCTGTGGGCCCCTTCCATGTTCCCCTGTGGTCCCTCCCATGTCGAAGGTGTGGTCTCTCATGTTCCCCTGTGGCCCCTCCCATGTCCCCCTGTGGCCCCTCCCATGTCCCCTGTGGCCCCGCCCATGTCCCCTGTGGCCCCCCATGTCCCCGTAGGCCCTTCCCATGTTCCCCTGTGGCCCCTCCTGTGTCCCCCTGTGGCCCCGACTATGTCCCCCTGTGGCCCCCCATGTCCCCAGTGGTCCCTCCCATGTCTTCCTGTGGTCTCTCATGTTCTCCTGTAACCCCTCCCATGCTCCCCTGTGGCCCCTCCCATGTTTCTGATACGCCCCTCTTCCCTACCATCAGATACCAATCCCTTACAAAACCTCCTGGGCACCAGTGGGGAGGATGGCTCTACTTCTATCCATGACTTCCTGGATGTGCCGCAGATTGAAGAGGCCACGCCTCCTCCAGTCATCTCAACTGTCATGGCGGAGGGAAGCCTCAGTATGCACGAGTACTTCCAAGAACCCAAGGACCGCAGTGCTTATGATGGTGAGTGGGGTGTGTGAGGAGGGAGGAGCTTGAGGGTGTGAGGAGGGAGGAGCTTGAGGGTGTGAGGAGGGAGGAGCTTGAGGGTGTGAGGAGGGAGGAGCTTGAGGGTGTGAGGGGGAGGAGCTTGAGGGTGTGAGGAGGGAGGAGCTTGAGGGTGTGAGGAGGGAGGAGCTTGAGGGTGTGAGGAGGGGACTTATGCTTGAAGTCACCCCTCAACTCCTCTAGCTATTGGACGTACAGTGGTGGAGAACTCGCAGGTGCAGCCTCTGAAGGCCAAAGTGTATCTGGCTGAGGACTACCCACTCTCTCTACAAGACCAGATCATGCCCATCATTGACCTCATGGTGAGTACCACATTGACACACTTTTGACCGCCATGCCATGTGTGCTAAGTGTGCTCAAAGTGACATCTTTCTGCTGCTGTCCAGTTTATAACTAAATATTGTTTCTTTCAGGCACAAAACAATGCACACTTTGCAAAACTGAAGGACTTCATCACGCTGCAGATTCCCTCTGGGTTCCCCATCAAATTTGGTATGGTGTGGTGCCGTGTGCTGCTCCTGTTCATGTGATAAATGGCTCTTCTTCCTGCTATGTGATGAATGGCTCTTCCTCCTGCTCATGTGATGAATGGCTCTTCCTCCTGCTCATGTGATGAATGGCTCTTCCTCCTGCTCATTGTGATGAATGGCTCTTCCTCCTGCTCATGTGATGAATGGCTCTTCTTCCTGCTCATGTGATGAATGGTTCTTCCTCCTCCTGCTCATGTGATGAATGGCTCTTCCTCCTGCTCATGTGATGAATGGCTCTTCCTCCTGCTCATGTGATGAATGGCTCTGCCTCCTGCTCATGTGATGAATGGCTCTTCCTCCTGCTCATGTGATGAATGGCTCTTCCTCCTCCTGCTCATGTGATGAATGGCTCTTCCTCCTGCTCATGTGATGAATGGCTCTTCCTCCTGCTCATGTGATGAATGGCTCTTCCTCCTGCTCATGTGATGAATGGCTCTTCCTCCTCCTGCTCATGTGATGAATGGCTCTTCCTCCTGCTCATGTGATGAATGGCTCTTCCTCCTCCTGCTCATGTGATGAATGGCTCTTCCTCCTGCTCATGTGATGAATGGCTCTTCCTCCTCCTGCTCATGTGATGAATGGCTCTTCCTCCCTCCAAAAGAGATTCCGTTGTTTCGTGTCATGACAGCCACAGTCACCTTCAGAATGTGAATGGCACCACACAGCCAGCACCATTTGTGTCCCTGAAGGCAGACCACACCCATTTGGGGGTGGAGTCTGAGCCTGTTCCTGCACCTTCAGCCAGTAAGGAGGGAATCTGGAGGAGGCGTGGCCGAGAATCGGCTCGACAGGAAGAGAGCTCAGACATGCCATTACTAACTAAGCAGAGGTATGACATTGTCATTGATAACTAACCAGAGATGTTTTCACCACTTCTTTTTTCTTGTTCCTAAGCTCTACTCTGGAAGTGAAGGAGGTTTGTGTGGTATCTGACGAATGCTTTGTCGTCCCAGTGGGTTACCGTGACCACGCACGAGGCTATTCCCAGCTGGCCAGCGATGAGGATGACCAGCTGCAGCAGGCCATTCGGCAGAGCCTTCTTGATCAGGTGGCGACCAATCCCAGTGGAGGGGAACCACAGGTGAACCATTTGGTCGTTGCGTCATGATGTCATCTGTCTATCATCCCATGTAGCTGACATTCACAGAGATGCTGAACGACAGTCCAGCAACACAAGATCAAGACCTAATGTGGTGGGTGATTGCTGCACAACACACACACCACATAAGCTTCTGGATGTATGGAATATACCTGGTGTACAAGCGATTGGATATGGATATATGGGTTTATGGAGTATCGGTGTATGAGGGATTGGATATATAGATGTATGGAGTATCGGTGTATGAGTGATTGGATTTGATCATGTATGGATTGCTTCTCTACTGTGGTGCTGTTGTACAGGGCCATACGTGCTAGCCTTCAACCACAGCAGACAGCTCAGCCAGCTCCACCACCAAGAGTAGAGCCACGCAGGCAGCAGCATATCGAGAGTGATCTTGAAATGGCCTTAGCCCTGAGCAAGGCACAGGTGGCAGAGGATGAGAGGAGGAGGCAGCAGGAGGAAGAGGAGCTACAGAAGGTCTTGCAGCTCTCACTTCAGGACAAGTGAACTGCATACTGAGTATATATATGTGTGTGTATGTTGCACGTTCTTGTTTTGTTAGAAGCACTAGTGGTTCTGATTGGTGGTATTTGAATAGGTGTTTTGGTATACCGTTTTTAAATGCAAATAACCCATTTTCCATGTGAATGTTCCAAGAGGTAGTTTCTTCACACGTTTAGTGCGACTGAATCGCGCTGAAGCACCGCTTTTATTTTCTCGCCCATCCTTTTCCTCTCCGCTGCGAAGAGGTTAAATTATTAAATCAAGGCGGCATGGAGTACTTTATCGTACCCAGGCTGTCCGACTCTCTTAGCATTCCACGAAGCTTCTGCGTGTTGTACTTGATGAGAAATTTCTGGCACGACTGGATAGTACCTTGGAATAAAACGAATGTAAGACAAAAAAAATAAAAATAGAAATGAGCGCGCGCAACACACCTCCAAGGTGAAGAACTTGTGCGGTGCAGGGACACTGTTGGATGTTAGTGATAGTGGTTAGCGCGGCCCATACTTGGGCGATGGTAGTCCCTCGGACATCTGATAATGGCGACGCTAGTGTCAACGTTATGTATTTGACTGTGGAAAATTATAATCGATGTATGGAATTAATATCCAGTAGAAACTGCTCACCGCTTAATGACTTTTGCACGCAAGAAACTCCGTACTGGCCATGCAGGGATAATATAGCATCACGAATAAGGTCTACAAGTGATTTGTGCGTAAGGATTTTCAGTGCTCTGGCACTTTCCTCTTGTGACGCAAATCGAAAGCCAACAAGGAAATATCTGTTCGTGGCAATGCATGTGATTCAACCTTCCGCAATAAACATGCACTTGTACAAACCTATTCTTGAACCTCACCATAGTTCTGAAGGGGTTAAAATCAATTGTCGCGTGCTAACGCGTGCAATTCACGTGGACAAAGTAAAATTTTTCCACGTTTGCTCACGGCTCAGAGGCGGGAATAATATATGACCATGGCTGCCCTGCAGCCACTATTGCAAAGGCAACCCTACCCTTTTCCACCGGTAGAAAACCTTACAGAGGAGCAGTTACAGGAGAAAGGTATTAAATAGTCGTTGTGGCAATTTAGCATTGCTGAGAACAGGGACATGAGAATTTGTGGTTTGTCATTTGTAGCGAGGAAATGGCAGCAGTTGCAGTCAAAACGTTACAGTGAAAAACGCAAGTTTGGCTTTGTGGAGGCACAGAAGGAAGATATGCCTCCAGAACACGTTCGCAAGATTATTCGCGACCACGGTGATATGTCACACAAGAAGTTTCGCAACGACAAACGTGTCTACCTTGGGTATGGGCGATTTGTTCTACCTAATACTTTTTTTTTTTTTTTTTTGAGCATATTTGCTTCTTTTGTTTTCGCTCTGCAGAGCTCTCAAGTACATGCCACACGCAGTGCTGAAGCTGCTAGAGAACATGCCAATGCCGTGGGAGCAGATTCGAGACGTCCCTGTGCTCTACCACATCACAGGAGCCATCACATTTATCAACGAAATTCCCTGGGTGATAGAGCCTGTGTACTTGGCACAGTGGGGGTAAGAGGGGGATGAGCAGGAGAGAAATGTAGAACAGGAGGATGTATGTACCGGTAGTAAAAACAATGGCTGGCTGGCTCTTCTTCTAGGTCTATGTGGATTATGATGAGGCGAGAGAAGAGAGACAGACGTCACTTCAAGCGCATGAGGTTCCCTCCTTTTGACGATGAAGAGCCACCTCTCGACTATGCAGACAATGTGCTGGATGTGGAGCCACTGGACCCCATCCACATGGACCTGGACGACGAAGAGGAGAAGTCTGTCTATGACTGGTTTTACGACCACAAGCCACTCATCAACACCAAGTCTGTAACTCTGGTTGCACTAGTGGAGAGTATCTTCACTTTGTTGTTCTTTGTGGTCCCAGGCATGTTAATGGGTTCACCTACAGAAGGTGGAACCTCACATTGGAGGTCATGTCTACTCTCTATCGTCTTGGCAACCAGCTGTTGACTGACCTGGTTGATGACAACTATTTCTACTTGTTTGATCTCAAGTCTTTTTTCACAGCCAAGGCGCTCAATCTGGCCATTCCAGGGGGGCCAAAATTTGAGCCTCTCATCAAAGAGCAGCAGCTGATAGGGTCAGTGTTTGCTCTCTCTCTTCCCACTCTCCCTCCACCACTCCACCCTCCCTCATTAACACTGTTTTCTGCTGTTGCCTAGTGATGAGGACTGGAATGAATTCAATGATATCAACAAAATCATTATCAGACAACCTGTTAGGACCGAGTACAGGATTGCCTTTCCCTACCTGTATAACAGCCTGCCTCTTCATGTCCACCTGGCCTGGTATGTTGGGAGGTCCACTGTATGACCTTACCCTCTCTTGTGCACTGTATGACCTTACCTTCTCTTGTGCACTGTGACCTTACCCTCTCTTGTGCACTGTGACCTTACCCTCTCTTGTGCACTGTGACTTACCCTCTCTTGTGCACTGTGACCTTACCCCCCTCTTGTGCACTGTGACCTTACCCTCTCTTGTGCACTGTGACCTTACCCTCTCTTGTGCACTGTGACCTTACCCTCTCTTGTGCACTGTGACCTTACCCTCTCTTGTGCACTGTGACCTTACCCTCTCTTGTGCACTGTGACCTTATCCTCTCTTGTGCACTGTGACCTTACCCTCTCTTGTGCACTGTGACCTTACCCTCTCTTGTGCACTGTGACCTTACCCTCTCTTGTGCACTGTGACCTTACCCTCTCTTGTGCACTGTGACCTTACCCTCTCTTGTGCACTGTGACCTTACCCTCTCTTGTGCACAGGTACCATCATCCATCTGTTGTGTACATTAAGACTGAGGACCCAGACTTGCCTGCTTTTATTTTGACCCGTTGGTGAATCCCATAGCACACAGGATAGGGGCCAAGGTAGGCATGTGTGGGTGTGGGGTGTGTATATATTGTATAATATTGTCATGGAAACAGGTGGTGGAGGTGGAGCCAGAGGAGGACGAGGAGTTTATCCTGCCAGAGTATGTGAAGCCATTCCTTGCAGACACTCCTCTGTATACTGACAACACAGCCCATGGTTGGTTCTGCATAATAACTCTCTATTGATTGGTCTGATCTCTGTGTCATGTGACTAGGCATTGGTCTTCTCTGGGCTCCTCGACCCTTCAACCTCAGATCAGGAAGGATGAGAAGGGCAATTGATGTGCCTCTGGTCAAAACCTGGTGTGTAGCCATTCTCTGTTTTGTCATGTAGTGCAAGAGATGAGTGTGGTGGACATATTTGGCAATGATCCATCAGTGCTGTGTATGGGATTTGCAAGGGTTGTTTGCAGGGTGATGGTTTGTGTTGTGTGTGTGTGTGGTGTGGTGTGTGTGTGTGTGTGTGTGTGTGTGTGTGTGGTGTGTGTGTGTGTGTGTGTGTGTGTGTGTGTGTGTGTGTTTGTAGTGGGCATGTAAATGCGTTGTGTTTGGGGATCATGTATGCAGTTGAGAGTTGTTCAACAGTGTTTGTTTCTACCAAGGTACCGTGAACACTGTCCCACTGGGCACCCGGTCAAGGTGCGAGTCTCCTATCAGAAACTGCTCAAGTGCTTTGTGCTCAATGCACTCAAGCATCGTCCACCCAAGGCCTTGAACAAGAGGTGTGGCTTGGTACTTATAAACGAAAGGTGGGGTGTACATAGTGCATATAATAGTGCAGACACATGTACATACATTGTTTGGGAGTATGTTGTTGGTGTTTCAGTTTAGAGGAGGATGGTGTTATCTGATTTGTATCCCTGGTTTTGGCTTTCAGGTATCTCTTCAGATCCTTCAAGTCCACAAAGTTCTTCCAGTCCACAAAGCTGGATTGGGTAGAGGTTGGGCTGCAGGTGTGCAAGCAAGGCTACAACATGCTCAACCTGCTCATCCACCGCAAGAACCTCAACTACCTGCATCTGGATTACAACTTCAACCTCAAACCAGTGAAGACTCTTACAACTAAAGAAAGGAAGAAGTCTCGCTTTGGGAATGCCTTCCATCTCTGCAGAGAGATCCTTAGGCTGACCAAGCTCATAGTTGACTCTCACGTTCAGTACAGACTTGGAAATGTGGATGCTTACCAGGTGTGTGTGTGTGTGTGTGTGTGTGTGTGTGTGTGTGTGGTGTGTGTGTGTGTGTGTGTTTGTGTTGTGTTGTGTGTGTGTGTGGAGGGTGCATAAGAGAATGCTGTTTTGCTAGGTGATGTGGTTTGTGTGTGGGTGCATAAGGTGATACTGGGGTTGCAGGGTTGCTAGGTGACAATAGGGTTGCTAGGTGACGCTAGGTGATGTGTATCTTCTCTTCGCTCAGCTGGCGGATGGTTTGCAGTACACATTTGCTCATGTTGGACAGCTCACAGGATGTACCGTTACAAGTACAAGTTGATGAGGCAGATCAGGATGTGCAAGGACCTCAAACACGTGATCTACTACCGCTTCAATACAGTTAAGTCACTGCCACCCACATCAATCATCTTGTATTAGTCTGTGGATTTGGTATTGCTAGTGATTGCCGCACAGTAGGATCTGGCCAATAGCATTAGTTGTGTGGGTAGGCAGATGAGTGTTTCAAGTGGATGGAGTAGAAGGGAGAGAGGGCAGTTGTTGCGTTCCATTGGCAGGTGCCTTATTTTGAAGTGTGCAGCTGATTTATTGTGTGAGGTTGTTACAGGGAGTGTTGTACTTCACTCATTTTGGTAATGCCACTGCAGGGTCCTGTGGGGAAAGGCCCTGGAGTTGGCATCTGGGCAGCTGGCTGGAGAGTGTGGATGTTCTTCATGCGTGGTGTTGTGCCTTTGCTTGAGCGTTGGCTTGGCAACCTGCTGTCAAGACAGTTTGAAGGCAGGCACTCGAAAGGAGTTTGCAAAGACTGTCACCAAGCAACGTGTTGAGAGCCACTTTGACCTGGAGCTAAGGGCAGCCGTGATGCACGACATCTTGGACATGATGCCTGAAGGAATCAAGCAGAACAAGGCCCGCACCATTTTACAACACCTTAGTGAAGCATGGAGGTGCTGGAAAGCCAACATACCTTGGAAGGTAGTCTCCCATGGCAATGAGAATAAATTTTTACCTTGTGCTGCTGCTTCATTACCTCATGATGCTGCTGCCTGCACACACATACACACACACACACACACACATACATATACACATACAACACACATATACACACACACGTACACACACACATACACCACACACACACCACACACACACACACACACACACACACACACACACACACTGCAATATACACATAACACACACAGGTCCCAGGATTGCCGATACCTGTTGAAAACATGATTCTTCGTTATGTGAAGATGAAAGCAGATTGGTGGACCAACACTGCTCATTACAATCGTGAGCGAATCAGGAGAGGAGCAACTGTAAAATTCTGAGCAAGGCTGAAGCTCATTTGGTTGGTCACAATATTTTTCTTTCATTCACTGTAGGTGGACAAAACAGTATGCAAGAAGAACCTTGGCCGTCTCACAAGGTTGTATCTCAAAGCCGAGCAGGAGAGGCAACACAATTACCTGAAGGATGGTCCCTATGTTTCCCCAGAGGAGGCTGTTGCCATCTACACCACAACAGTCCACTGGCTGGAGAGCAGGAGGTTCTCGCCCATCCCCTTTCCTCCTTTGTCCTACAAACATGACACCAAGCTCCTGATCCTTGCACTGGAGAGACTCAAGGAGGCATACAGGTAGGAGTGGGGAGGAGGCACACAGGTAGGAGTGGGGAGGAGGCACACAGGTAGGAGTGGGGAGGAGGCACACAGATGGGGTGGGAATGGGGAGGCAGGGGAGGCACAGTGGTGAGCACAATGTTTTCATCTCTTTCCCTCCACATGTGAAACAGTGTAAAGAGTCGTCTAAATCAGTCGCAGAGGGAGGAGCTGGGACTCATTGAACAGGCATATGATAACCCACATGAAGCTCTCTCCAGAATCAAGCGACATCTCCTGACTCAGCGAGCTTTCAAGGAAGTTGGGATTGAGTTTATGGACCTATATAGCTATTTGGTGCCAGTGCATGATGTGGAGCCCTTGGAGAAGATCACAGATGCCTACCTGACCAGTACCTCTGGTACGAGGCAGACAAGAGACGTCTGTTCCCACCTTGGATCAAGCCTGCTGACACAGAACCTCCTCCCTTGCTTGTGTACAAGTGGTGCCAAGGTGTGTTTGATGATCAGGGCAACGCGATCACTTGATTTGTGATGATCAGGGCAAGTGATCACTTGATTTGTGATGATCAGGGCAAGTGATCACTTGATTTTGCGATGATCAGGGCAAGTGATCACTTGATTTGTGAGGCATTTCATATTCTGTTGATTTGCTTATTCTGTATAGGGTGATGGATGCACATGGTCAGGTATAGAATTATTCCACTGCAAATTTAGTGATAGTCAAGCTGCATTAGCTGAAGTGCAGGCTGATATGCTGATATACCATAACCCTCTCTGCTGTATTGTGATGCCTGTGTGATTAGTAGACATCACTGGTGCTGGTGTGACCTGTATGTATGACCTGTGTGTGTGGTGTGTGTGTGTGTGTGTGTGTGTGTGTGTGTGTGTGTGTGTGTGTGTGTGTGTGGGTGTGTGTGTATCTTTCAGGGATCAACAACCTCCAAGACGTGTGGGACACAGCAGGATGGAGAGTGCAACGTCATGATGGAGTCCACATTTGAGAAAATGTACGAAAAGATAGATCTGAACCTTGTTGAACAGATTGCTCAGACTAATAGTGGGACCATAACATTGCTGACTATATGACAGCGAAGAACAACATCAATCATCAACTACAAGGTATAAGGCTTGTGCTCACCTGACCATATGAACACTGGGTGTGGTCTAGCTGCACAGGTGACTATGTTAACCTTTGGGGGGGGGGGCACCAATAGATAGTCTAACCACACATGACTGGGACTAGAGACAGCTCAGAATAACCAATTTGGCTTATAACAATTCTCCAGTGTTCACATGCCTGATCATTTGTACAACTAAAAGAAGTTGGGGCAGTAGGTAACACGGGTTAATTTAGGAACATTATTGCGTATATTTTAGTTGCTATGGTAATCACCTTCTGCTTTGTAGGACATGAACCATACAAACTCGTATGGGATAATTCGAGGCCTCCAGTTTGCCTCGTTCATTGTTCAGTACTACGGGCTGGTCCTAGACCTTCTAGTACTTGGTCTGCAGAGGGCCAGTGAGATGGCTGGACCTCCCCAGATCCCAAATGACTTCCTCACATTCCAAGACGTTGAAACTGAGTCCAGTCACCCAATCAGATTGTACTCCCGCTACGTGGACAGAATACATATCTTTTTCAGGTTAGTTTTGTGTATGGACTTCGTAATTGGGGGGGGGGGGGGGGGGGGGGGGAGAGAGAGAGAGCGTAGTTATGATAGGGGGATGGGACAGAGACTCATAGTGGCAGGGCTGGGAGGTTGGGGGAGGGGGGGCAAAGGTAGCGCATAACAGGTCTACTGTATGTGCAGGTTTTCAGCAGAGGAGGCTAGAGATCTCATTCAACGGTACCTCACAGAGCACCCTGATCCCAACAACGAGAACATAGTTGGCTACAACAACAAGAAGTGCTGGCCTAGAGACTCGCGCATGCGACTAATGAAGCACGATGTCAACCTGTGAGTCCTTGGGTGGTCTGGGCACCCACCATATCCCCTTTGTGTATGGTCTGGGCACTAGTCATATCCCCTTTGGGGGTCGGGCAGTATGTGTGTATATACTGGGTCCTGCCATATCCCCTTTGTGTGTATGGTCTGGCACCTGCCATATCCCCTTTGTGTATTGTCTGGGCACCTGCCATATCCCTTTTGCTGCTCCATCAATTCAGTGGCCGAGCTGTATTCTGGGACATCAAGAACCGTCTCCCTCGTTCCATGACCACCATTCAATGGGAGGGGAGCTTTGTGTCTGTCTACAGCAAGGACAACCCAAACCTTCTCTTCAGCATGAGTGGTTTTGAAGTCCGGATTCTACCCAAGTGTCGCATGCTGATGGAAGAGTTTACACACAGGGATGGAGTCTGGAACCTTCAGAATGAGGTATTGTTTAGGGATGGAGTCTGGAACCTTCAGAATGAGGTATTGTTTAGTGACAAAGGGTGCGTCAGTAGGCTTGGGGCAAAATCATATGGCTAAAACGGACTGGTTTTCCATCAGGAATGGCAGATACTGTTTGATGCAATATTTAAACAGCCCTGTTAGAGCTGCATAGAAATGTGGCCCACAACACATCACTTCTTATTTAACCTTACTAGTGGTAGATAGTAAGTTGCAGGGTAGTTAGGTTGAATTGTATTGAAGCTCTTGCTATTTTTCCCCAAGAGCTTCTGGTTAATAAACTGTCCGAGGGGTTTATAATAATTTTGTTACATGCTGGGAGGATGATCGGGTGGTTGCAATACAATGGTTATTTGTTGGGTGTGATGATGTATGATTTATTGCCATCGAGGCCCAAGACATTGTGTCAATGGTCAAGCACATATGGTCTACTGTATTCTGCACTGACCAGTTGGTGGCAAAGAAAATGCAAATGAATTGAAAAATTAACCAGATTAATAACTATTTACATTTATCAACTGATGACTACCAATGTGTACTTGTGTCCTGGATGATTGCTATGCACACTTGTTCTTTGTAAATGTACCTAGTGGCAGTGTTCAAAATACCGGACATCCTACTTTGCAAAATGTAGTACTGTTAGTTGTAAACTCTCTGTAACAACAGTACTTTCCTTAATCCGTCATCCAACAAATGTATTGTGACTGCCTCTTCATATTTATATTGGGGCCACCACTGTTCATGGTATATCGACACAGAACTAATGAGGAATAAATGCTGTGCTAAGCACTGAAAGCTACCCAAAATATTACCTGTGTAGTTGCAGAAGTGAGGTGTACACGTGATATACCTTCCTTACTTGAAGTGAGGTGTACACGTGATATACCTTCCTTACTTGAAGTGAGGTGTACACATGATATACCTTCCTTACTTGAAGTGAGGTGTACACGTGATATACCTTCCTTACTTGAAGTGAGGTGTACACATGATATACCTTCCTTACTTGAAGTGAGGTGTACACGTGATATACCTTCCTTACTTGAAGTGAGGTGTACACGTGACATACCTTCCTTACTTGAAGTGAGGTGTACACGTGATATACCTTCCTTACTTGAAGTGAGGTGTACACATGATATACCTTCCTTACTTGAAGTGAGGTGTACACATGATATACCTTCCTTACTTGAAGTGAGGTGTACACGTGATATACCTTCCTTACTTGAAGTGAGGTGTACACGTGATATACCTTCCTTACTTGAAGTGAGGTGTACACGTGACATACCTTCCTTACTTGAAGTGAGGTGTACACGTGATATACCTTCCTTACTTGAAGTGAGGTGTACACGTGATATACCTTCCTTACTTGAAGTGAGGTGTACACGTGATATACCTTCCTTACTTGAAGTGAGGTGTACACGTGATATACCTTCCTTACTTGAAGTGAGGTGTACACGTGATATACCTTCCTTACTTGAAGTGAGGTGTACACGTGATATACCTTCCTTACTTGAAGTGAGGTGTACACGTGACATACCTTCCTTACTTGAAGTGAGGTGTACACGTGACATACCTTCCTTACTTGAAGTGAGGTGTACACATGATATACCTTCCTTACTTGAAGTGAGGTGTACACGTGATATACCTTCCTTACTTGAAGTGAGGTGTACACGTGACATACCTTCCTTACTTGAAGTGAGGTGTACACGTGATATACCTTCCTTACTTGAAGTGAGGTGTACACATGATATACCTTCCTTACTTGAAGTGAGGTGTATCTGTACTGTGAGAACAAAGTACTTGTAGCATCAGGTTACTGAATGAGATGGTTGTAGTGAGGAGCTTGGTCTACAGCTGTTTGAGGAATGCTTCAATGCTACTGTGAATCCAAGAGTTAGAAGATAGTATGAAAACCACTGGAGCTACGTAGATTTGCCATAGGTAAGGAAACAGCTGAATAAGTGTCAAGAGAATTTCGGGGATCAATCTGTTTTGATAGGATATTGCTAGGAATGAAGGGGGTGTTCTGTTATGTAGATGATACACTCAGAATAATTCAAGCGTGGGGTGCCATTCTCTGAGGATTGGGAAACATGGGGGCGTTGGCCAAGAGTATCCAAATGCATGTCCAGTTGACATTCCATGGCTAGGAGAAGTGAGAGCTCACCCAAGATGAGGGAGAGGTGAGAGGTCACCCAAGATGAGGGAGAAGTGAGAGCTCACCCAAGATGAGGGAGAAGTGAGAGCTCATCCAGACAGATGAGGGAGAAGTGAGAGCTCACCCAGACAGATAATGTGCCACACTGTAGGGCATCAAGACTACTGCGCACCTTTATAGAAATGTGCCGTTTTAAAAATAAATGAATACAAATTAAGCAGCCATTGAGCTGTATTTCTGCCTCTTCTAAAGATCTGAATGCACAAGTCATGCACTTATGATGTTGAAATGCCAGCTTATAGGACAATCATTTGAAATAACATCTAATTTGCCTAAACTGTGTGATAACCCCAAGGTCTTGCGTATTATGGAGGTGACAGATGGGGTGTCAGTATAAAGGTTGGGCTACTGCATATAATAACAAAATAGGATGATGATCATGTGCAGTGGCCAAGAATGAGATCATCCACCACTATCTGGTACCTTGGTATTTAAAATTACTTGTGCAAGTTTGGCAAATTCCCTGCCAGGGAAGGAAAGGGGGTCCCCTTTGTTCCCAAAACATGCAATAGCAACAGCGAGCATTAAGGTACACATCAGCTCTGCATCACTTTTTCACTGGGTGCCTCATGTGACTTCAGGAAGGTGCTAATCAGGGATCATGTGACTAAAAATAATGCACTTCAAAGGGGAGCCTGTGCGGTATCATGTGACTAGCTGTGCACTTTTATTTGATCAGGGAAAAAGGGAGAGAAGGCACAGTGCTTCTGGCGTGTTAGCCTGTGCAGGGTGGAGGAGAATCCATAACCGTGTCAGACAGATCCTCATGGCTTCTGGCTCTACTACCTTCACCAAGGTTAGCCTGTGCATGTGGGGGTGGAGGAGAATCATGTGTGAGGGTGGAGGAGAATCATGTGTTGTCCTTAAGTGTACCATAGTGATCCAGATTATGGGCAGGGAAGGCAGGGGGTATCCCCAGTTGTGTCATGGCATGTGGGTAGGGGAAAAGGACCTGGTCATAAATAGCGTTGACTGATGGCTGAAGTAATGGTCCCAATGTTGTACTTTCACTTAGATTGTCAAAAGTGGAACACAGCTCTGATAGGCCTGATGACCTACTTCAGAGAAGCAGTTGTGAATACTCAGGAATTGCTGGACCTGTTAGTCAAGTGTGAGAACAAGGTACCTAGCAGTACACTCATGTAATAGATTGGCTCTAATGGACAATGATGTCATTAATTGGCTCTAATGGACAATGATGTCATTGCACCAGATACAAACTCGAATCAAGATTGGTCTAAACTCCAAGATGCCTAGTCGCTTCCCCCCTGTGGTCTTCTACACACCCAAGGAGCTTGGGGGTTTAGGGATGCTCTCAATGGGACACGTATTGATTCCGCAGTCTGATCTGCGTTGGTCGAAGCAGACCGGAGTGGGATCACCCACTTCCGCTCTGGAATGAGCCACGATGAGGATCAACTGATACCCAATCTTTACAGGTTAACAATGTCACCCTGTGTGTGTGTGTGTGTGTGTGTGTGTGTGTGTGTGTGTGTGTGTGTGGTGTGTGTGTGTGTGTGTGTGTCGTGTGTGTGTGTGTGTGTGTGTGTGTGTGTCTGTGTGTGTGTGTGTGTGTGTGTGTGTGTGTGTGTGTGTGTGTCTGTGCAGGGGGCATTCAAATAAAAGTTTGGGTTGGTGGGGCAAATGTTACATTGAGGGAGGAGGGTGAATGTTGCATCAGAAAAAAAGAAGATATCGCTTAGCTGTGAAAGTTGACAAAGTTTTATTGTCACAATATGATGGTAAACATGCGAGGGATGTATAGCCACTTAGGGAAGGCCTTCCATTTTAACCCTCATATGTGCCTGCACGCGGGTGTGTGCTGAGAATGTTAACACGTCTGGTGTCAACAGATACATTCAACCCTGGGAGAGTGAGTTCATTGACAGTCAACGTGTGTGGGCGGGAGTAGTACCGTCTGAAGCGCCAGGAGGCAACAGCTCAGAACCGGAGATTGACTCTGGAAGATCTCGAGGATCATGGGACCGCGGCATACCACGTATCAACACCCTCTTCCAGAAGGACAGACACACCCTGGCCTACGACAAGGGTTGGAGGGTGCGCACAGACTTCAAGCAGTACCAGGTCAGTGGCATCTGTGTGTTGCATCTCAGCACATGGCTTTTGAGACATGTTGTTGTTTGCGCAGGTGCTGAAGCAGAACCCATTCTGGTGGACTCACCAACGCCATGACGGGAAGTTGTGGAACCTCAACAATTACCGAACAGACATGATACAAGCTCTTGGTGGTGTGGAGGGCATCTTGGAACACACACTGTTCAAAGGCACTTACTTCCCTACGTGGGAGGGTCTCTTCTGGTAAAGTTTTAATAGGTGTTAGTGCATATGTGCTGAGTTTGGGTGTGTAATGTGAGATATAGCTTGGGTGTGGAATGTGGCAGCTGTAGTGTCCTATGTTATTTACAAGCAAGTCAACTTATCACAGAAACACCCACCACATGATTACTGTCTGACTTATCTGCTCTCCAGGGAGAAAGCCAGTGGATTCGAGGAGTCCATGAAGTACAAGAAGCTCACCAATGCTCAGCGATCTGGTCTCAACCAGATTCCAAACCGTCGCTTCACCCTCTGGTGGTCACCCACCATCAACCGTGCCAATGTGTACGTTGGATTTCAAGTGCAGCTGGACCTCACAGGCATTTTCATGCACGGCAAGATCCCTACTCTGAAGATCTCGTTGATCCAGATATTCAGAGCCCACTTGTGGCAGAAGGTTCATGAAAGTGTGGTGATGGACTTGTGCCAGGTTAGCTCGTGAAGTGTTGGCGGTGGAATGCTTTGGGCGTGAGCTCCATCCATTTTTGTACACAGGTGTTTGATCAGGAGTTGGATGCTTTGGAGATCAACACTGTGCAGAAGGAAACCATCCACCCTCGCAAGTCTTACAAAATGAATAGCTCATGTGCAGACATTCTGCTGTTTGCTTCCTACAAGTGGAATGTCTCCAAGCCCTCACTTCTGGCAGATACAAAGTAAGAACCACACCATTTTTGTGTTGGCTCTGATATTGATTATCTTTTCTCTTGAGGGATGTAATGGATGCCACCACCTCCCAGAAGTACTGGGTGGACGTTCAGTTGCGTTGGGGAGACTATGACTCACATGACATTGAACGTTACGCACGTGCCAAGTTTCTTGACTACACGACGGACAACATGAGCATCTATCCCTCCCCAACGGGCTTGATGGTCGCACTTGACCTTGCCTACAACTTGTACAGGTAAGCAGGGCATCTTGTAAGAGGAACCACTGCTCATCACTAACCACGTAACCCTTTTAGTGCTTGTGGTAACTGGATCCCTGGAATGAAGCCACTGATCCAGCAAGCCATGGCTAAGATTATGAAGGCCAACCCAGCCCTCTATGTGCTGAGGGAGCGCATCAGAAAGGCACTGCAGTTGTATTCCAGTGAACCTACAGAGCCTTACCTGTCCTCGCAGAACTACGGAGAGCTGTTCTCCAATCAAATTATTTGGTTTGTGGACGATACAAACGTGTACAGAGTCACCATTCACAAGGTGAGAGGAGAGCCTGGATAAGAGGGGAAAACGGATGTTTTGTGGAGTTTTTTTGGATGTTTTGTGATCTTGTGTGTTCTGTTTGCAGACATTCGAAGGCAATCTTACCACAAGCCCATCAATGGAGCCATCTTCATCTTCAACCCACGTACTGGACAGCTGTTTCTCAAGATCATCCACACATCTGTGTGGGCTGGACAGAAACGTCTTGGGCAGGTCAGCTGTGACATCTGCCGTGTGGTATCAGGGGTACCATACGAGTGTGTGTGTGTCTGCTAACAGCTTGCCAAATGGAAGACTGCAGAAGAAGTAGCTGCTCTGATCCGATCCTTACCAGTGGAGGAGCAGCCGAAGCAAATCATTGTCACCCGAAAGGGCATGTTGGATCCATTGGAAGTGCACCTTCTGGACTTCCCCAACATCGTCATTAAAGGCAGTGAACTGCAGCTTCCCTTCCAAGCCTGTCTTAAGGTGAGTTATCCTTAATATAAAGAAGCAAGAGAACCTATCTAAACAAAGGATTCTCCATCCTTAGGTTGAGAAGCTGGGAGATTTGATCTTGAAGGCCACAGAGCCTCAGATGGTTCTGTTCAACCTCTACGATGACTGGTTGAAAAGCATTTCCTCATACACTGTGAGTCTGTGGTAAATGCATAGGACTGTGGATTATTATCTGTTTCCTGTTCAGGCATTCTCCCGTCTGATTCTCATCCTGAGGGCTCTCCATGTGAACACAGAGAGGACTAAGGTGACCAATCATTTCAGTCCATATCTTGCTGGTGTGTTACTACCCACCCTGCTCTCCCCTTCAGGTAATCCTCAAGCCAGACAAGACCCCATTACAGAGCCCCATCATATCTGGCCATCGCTGTCTGATGAAGAGTGGGTCCGAGTTGAAGTTGTTCTCAAAGATCTTATCCTGGCAGACTACGGCAAAAAGAACAAGTACATTTTCCTTCTAGTAACATATAGCATCATTTCACCCCTTCCACCTTTTCCTGACGTTCTGCAGTGTCAATGTTGCCTCTCTGACACAGTCAGAGATAAGGGACATCATCCTTGGTATGGAGATCAGTGCTCCCTCACAGCAGAGACAACAGATCGCGGAGATAGAGAAGCAGACCAAGGAACAGTCGCAGATCACAGCCACCACCACACGCACTGTCAACAAGCACGGTGATGAAATAATCGTCACTACAACGAGCAACTACGAACGCCAGACCTTCTCCTCCAAGACGGAATGGCGAGTGCGAGCTATTTCAGCAACTAACCTGCACCTCAGGACCAACCATATCTACGTGTCTTCAGACGACATCAAGGAGACAGGCTTCACCTACATTCTGCCCAAAAACGTGCTGAAGAAGTTTATCATCATATCAGACTTGAGGACGCAGATTGCCGGCTATATGTATGGTACAAGTCCCCCTGACAATCCGCAGGTGAAAGAGATCCACTGTATCGTCATGGTACCACAGTGGGGAACACATCAGGTTTGTTCTAGGGGTTTAGATCAATTAACTATTTATTGCAAAGATTTGATTGGATAACAATCAAGCATTAATCTTCCTCCTTGCAGACCATCCACATTCCGAATCAGCTTCCTTCCCATGAATACTTGAAGGATATGGAGCCTCTTGGCTGGGTGCACACCCAACCCAACGAGTTGCCTCAACTGTCACCCCAAGATGTCACCACCCACGCCAAGATCATGATGGAGAATCCGTCATGGGATGGGGAGAAGACCATTGTCATCACTTGCAGGCTAGTCTGGGAATGGTGTGTTACATGAAGAGTGACTAATGATTGGTTGTTGGCTTCCAATTTGATAGCTTTACACCTGGTTCTTGTTCACTAATGGCTTACAAGCTAACTCCATCTGGCTATGATTGGGGTCGAAACAACAAAGACACGGGCAATAACCCTCAAGGGTATCTGCCCTCACACTACGAGAAGGTGCAGATGCTCCTATCAGATAGGTTCTTAGGGTTCTTCATGGTACCAGCCCAAGGGTCTTGGAACTATAACTTCATGGGTTAGTTTGAGAGCTTGCAGACTCTATTGGTTTTTTATGTGGCATTTGTTTCTGTAGGAGTACGACATTCACCTAGCATGCACTATGAGCTGATGTTGGCCAATCCGAAGGAGTTCTACCACGAAATGCATCGTCCTGCACACTTCATGAACTTCAGCACTATTGAGGAACTCGAGCCAGTTACATCGACAGACCAGGAAGACGCATTTGCTAATAAAATTGTAAACTTCTTATACATGATTACACCCTTCTTGTACATTATAAAAAGCTGATGTTAATTAATTACGAGGGTTTAACTCTGGCAAAACGAGTTAGCGGTGGGAGGGAATATCCGCCTCAGCGCGCCGATGGAAATTGTGTATCATGTGTTTTGTGGCAACCGTGTTTCGTTCTGTGTTTGGTGAAGGATAGCAAGAACCTAAAGGTAATGCGTCGTTAATACATTTCAGGGAACGAGCAAAGACGTTGAAGCCTATGATGGGCCTGGCGCGCTCTCGTAACACCAAACGCTGCTGGTCGTAGTTGTGTGCCAAGTCGCCGTATGTAACTAAGGTTTTAGTTTGTGATATTCATATGCGATTGGACACAGTAGGCTTCATTTACATGAATGAGACTTCTCTAGCTAAAGTGTGATTGTATTCACGCCTGTACCTCTATGAATCACTCGGGCAGCATGTTTTAGCTAGACTCAAGCACCTGCTAATCACTTAAAGCCCGTGTCTTGTGCCTTGTGGCCTCGGGTCGTTATCTATGGCACGCTAACTCTATTACCATTGAGGTGTCGGTGTGGTGATAACAGCTGGCTGCTTCCTAACCGAACCGGCCCACCCACACTTAAGTCCGCACCTTTCTGTTAAACTGGGGAGAGCCCACTTTTTGTTAAATGCGACGTTTTCTTTCTAGACATGGACGAAGGCCTAGCGTCACGTGGCGCGCAAAGTGAAGGGGACTTCCAACAGGCCATTGATAGGTTTACTGAAGCCATCACTCTCAACCGAAACGATCACGTTCTGTTCAGCAACCGCTCGTATGCGTATGCCAAGATGGGCCGCTTCACTGAAGCACTGGAAGATGCGAAGAGATGTCAAGAACTCAAGCCAGACTGGTCCAAGGTACATGTATAGACAGGTCTTTGCCCATGGGTTCTCTATTGAGGAAGAGTGAGTTATAATAAAATGTGTGTTTTGTGTGTGTGTGTGTGTGTGTGTGTGTGTGTGTGTGTGTGTGTGTGTGTGTGTGTTGTGTGTGTATGTGTGTGTGTGTATGTGAAGGGAAGTGTTTGGGAAGGTGTCATACTGTTCAATTCCATTTTCAGGCGTACTATCGTCTGGGCGTCGCTCAACTTGGGTTGGGCCAGTTTGAAGAGGCAATAGTGGCATTTGCAGAGGGCCTGGCTGCAGACCCGAAGCAAGCTCCAATGCTCAACGGGCTCACCGAAACAATGCTCAAGTCTCCATTCAGAGGTAAGGAATCACATGACTGGAGCCAGCAACTCATGTGATCAGGGGTAAAGATCAGGTGATTGGAGCCAGCAACTCATGTGATCAGGGGTAAAGATCAGGTGATTGGAGCTAGCAACTCATGTGATCAGGGGTAAAGATCAGGTGATTGGAGCTAGCAGGGGTCAGCATAACAGTGAACCTTGTTTCTTTGGGTAACCATAAACCAACGAATGTGTGTGTATATATTAGAAGTCTGCAATCTAGCCATAACCCAGATACTATGTGAGTCATAAGCTATGTTTGAAGACAACGGGTGATGGTACTGGGGACTGGGGGTGATGGTACTGGGGACTGGGGGGTGATGTACGTGGGGGTGATGGTAGGGTGATGGATGGGGGTGATGGTACTGGGGGGTGATGGAGTGGCGCATGGGGGTGATGG